>APFE030381562.1:105439-126991 GCA_000404065.3 Pinus taeda | reverse complement strand
TTCGAGGTACAGTTCAGTTTGGAATTCATTACAGTGTCGAAGCATCTCCTCTATTGGTTGGTTTCACTGATTCCGATTGGGCTAGTGACCCTGATGATCGGAAGTCTACTGTCGGTTATGTGTTCAATCTTGGTTCAGGACCTATTACATGGGCTTGCAAGAAACAAGGTGCCATTTCTCTTTCTTCAGCAGAAGCAGAGTATCGTGGTGTCATAGAAGCTAGTAAGGAAGCCTTGTGGCTTCGACAGATCCTATCAGAGTTTGGCTTTCAATAGCAGCATCTGACTACACTTTGGTGTGATAATCAAAGTGCCATTCAACCATGCAAATATCTAGTCCAACATCAACGTAGCAAACACATTGAACTACACATGCACTTCATCAGAAAGCTCATTCATGACCATGTTCTTGAAGTGTAATATTGTTCAACAGATGATCAAGTTGCAGACATCTTTACAAAGGCTCTCACAGAGGCGAAGTTTACTAAACTTCGATTTATGGTTGGAGTTCAGGAAGTTGTCACTAAGGAGGGATAGGCTCTAGTGCCTCCTTCCTTCTCCTATTGTGTCATATTTGTAAATCCTTTTCAATCCTATCCCAATTTGTTCTTAAGGGGGGATGTTAGGATATTCCGACACATAGGAATAGTTAAGTATAACTTGGTCTAGTATAGAGTTAGGTAAAGTGTGTTTCTTTACTATGTACATTTGTAACTTACAATCCGACGGTCATTATATGTAGTGATCCGACAGTTCATTCTCTCCTCGGTATTACCGACACTTGATCCGTGGCTTGACACCCGATTGGTCCATGAATTCTATTTAAAGCGCATGGAGGGTCATTTGTAGGTTAACCGTGCATGAGAGAAGCTTATGTAATTTTCATTCTTTATTAATAAATTGCCTGTAGTAGCCACGTTGGCGCAGGCCGTGGACTGTTTCCCTCTCTGAGGGTTTTAACCACGTCAAAATACTGGTGTATTGATCTGTGATCTGTTTGTGAGTGGTGTCCTTCTGGTGTTCTGTCTGAGGAACTTACCCTGTAAATTCCTACAAAATCCACTAGTTTTCTTATATTTCGTCGTATATTAATAGGCATCAGTACGGTTCATAAAATATCAGCGAGTGATAACCAAACAAAACTTTCAAATCTACCCTTATTAATTGGCACAATCCTTTCTGTTAAATGTTTTTGGCTGGGTCGTCTTTATCAACAATTTCTATTTCCAACCTTCTCAGTCTCTTTTTCAGCACCCGTTGGCTTCTTCAATTTTTCTATAATCCACCTATCAGTTTTTCCCACCTGAAATGTTATTCTCACTGGTCAAGCATTGAAGAATTATCTCGGAATTATTTAGGAAGTTGAAATTTTTCTACCTACTATATACTCTATCCTTTATGTGTGTCGGTAGTGATTTAAAACAAAACTGGATTAGTTTATATTTCCTTTACCATTCATTGGTTATTCGGTATGTACTTATTATAATTATTTCCTCTATATTCCTATTCCAGAACCAATGTAAGTCCAGTAACCTAGTATTTTTGCAATAAATTATTAATTGTATAGCTTTGTCCACTAGGTCCAAAGGTTGTACCTAGAAATTTGATTCTCAGGTAAAATATTACAAGAGTTGTACAGATACGTTACCATTCTCAGTTTAGTTCTGATGCTCATTAGGAACAAGGGTTGAGCCTAAACTTTGAAACCACTTGTCAGAAATCCACTTTGTTTATGCAATTAAAAAAAAAATATTCATACATGTGGCTTACATGTTAATACAATCATTTTTATACCCGTTTTATGCTTATAACAAAATTATACTCATTCTCCACATGTTCTGTTCTTTTAGGTTTAGTCATCATATATGTGTGTGTGTGTGTGTGTGTGTCCTAGCTTGTCTATGGTCTGTTTGCCTCCTTCTAATGACACATATAAGTACTGCCACTTCTCAAAAAGGTCTATTTATCATTTATGTTATCATTTGACACACTCAACCCCCCACCTATTATACCTAACTCTCTATTAAATATAAAATAAAATGTTCACAGGTGTATAAAACATTATTGATCCCTTAGTGGTTTTTATTAGTTTAATTGAAGGTATGCTATCCCACAATGCCCATGTGACCACCATGTCCATAGCCAATCATCCATTGACCCTTTATTTTGTTTATGTCTAATGGATTGATATCAATTCCCCTAACCTTATTACTAATGGTATAACATTCTCATCATATAAATATACCTACTTGTTATACCTTCTAGGTTAAACTCCTCCCCACAGTGCGTTATATATTATTTAACATTATAATCATGGTGTCCTGTCGAATATTACTCATGTCAGGTTGGAAATACAGGAATAAGGTTACATTTTCATCCTTTTTGTTTCTATTTGATTACATTAATTTCTAAAGATAACAACCATGCCTCTCTTAGACTCTGAAATCGACCCATATTGAAATGATGTTGACCTTTGTGAAGATCCCACGATGCATAGCTAAACGGACCTGATATCTTCATTTATTTTTCGTACCAACTATTAAATTGCATGTCGCCACTGTGGTATGCCACTTTCTACTTATAATGTCTCGTTATGGTAAATAAATACGCATTTTTCACCTACCCTCTACCCATGTCATTCTCACATGGCTTGATAGGTCTCAACCTTTCGATAGTGCAAATGAGAGGATAGGTTGAATGCATGGGATTTTTTTCTTCCAAAACCTAGACGCAAATCATCTCTTAGCATGCCCTCCATTTGGTATACTACCTTTTGGTTTCCTTGACACCTGAAGTGTATGGACCATCGTGGTCCATGAGGAACGATATACAGGAGGTCAACATCTGGAGCACCCTTGAAGTATCTTCAATTAAGGTATTGTTATCTTGATCCTCCGCCGATGGCAAGGAAGTGCAAGTAAAGGTTTCATGCTAGTGTTTTCTCCTTGCATTAATGTCCTTTAAGGGTTCTTCATAATTTATTTCAGTTTAGTTCATATTTTTCCAATTTATTTCAATGCTCTTCATAGTTTTGATTTGGTGCAATGTCGTTTCATTTTTTCTTGTTTTCAGTGTGTCTATTACTAGGTGCTCTCAACGTATATGGATTTTAACAACATCTATGTCCCCCATTGAGGCAAGGCAATCTATTTTTCCACATTAGTTTAAAATTGATTCTGCCTCCACTTCTGGGTAAGTCCCCCACTCGTTACTGGAGCGACTATATTAGTTACAGCTGGTGTGGTGTTTATTGTCTATGTTGTTCATGGTAATTTAGAGAAAGATTTTTTGGGGTTTCTGTCTAGCTATTTCCTAGATACTAATCTACCGCTTGGCTTGAACTCTCATGAATACATATCTATCTTTTCCTTATTGAATATTTGTTCCATTCCTAATGTCAGTGTTACAAGGGTTCCATTCCGGGTTGGTCGCGGGTTGCTGAGTGATTGCACTTTGTTCTTCCACATTGATTTCCTCTTTTTTGCTCTTATTAGCAATGGTTAATACTCCCATTTTGTCACAATTTATTCTTTAGAACAAAGATTCAGTTCCTAATTGTTATGCCCTTGACTGGGTTGTTGATTTAAGAGGTAGGGAAAATAATGGAATACCCTCTTATAGAATGCTTCCTCTCCTTTTTTTTAATTTTGTTCTTGTTAATCATTCAAATGATTTGAAGTGTTGAATTAACAGTTGATGCCTTGTCTTCTCCCCTCACAGAGACTTTACTAGGTAGTGTCAAATGTCATTGAATTATTATTGGTATTGAAGTACCTTTTGGCCAAGGTAACCAAACTGAGTAGTATTTTATTTTTTATTTTTTATTTTATGGTCTTCATTTTTGTGCAATTTATTTATTCTCACTATTATTCTTATATCCTTCCATCTTTCATATACTTTTTCCTCATATTTATTCAAGTAGATGTCTTTATTGAAGCTCATGTTTTCTCCCGGACTCCTTTCTTTAATAAATTGATGCTTCAATCACTAAGTCACATTTTTCAGGTCATTTCCACATTCTAAGTTCAGTTATGCCATTCAGCTTGGTGTTCTATTCCATTGTCTCCATTGGATTCAATTCTACACTCTCAAGGCAAGATTTATTGGCTATCCAGCCTCTTGCTTGAGTCTTATGAACTTTGAAGTTAGACAAATTTGGTAAATATATCTTTTCTATTCCACATATTTTTGAATGAAAATACATCTATGGAACTGTTGGAGGGTGTGTTTAGTGTCCACTCTATTATTCTTCGTTATGTAGGATTTGTTATTGTTGGATTTGAAACTTGTACTTTAACGAGACATTGTCCAACCAACCTCGAACTGATTACCAATTCCCCCTAGAGGAAATCCTTTTTGCCAGGGTATCCATAACCTATGTTGATCCCTTCAACATATATTTAATACCTTTCTTTCATGATAAAGTTTTTCTTAGCTGCATCCCACTTTTGTGGAACTTTTTATCCACCTGCCCAGGCTTCTCTGCAAAAGCTCGCATTTCTCTCCCACCATGCTTTTAAGATTTTCTAAGCTTAGCATATTTCTCCAGTTAGGTAAACATAATGGATATTTCTCTCCCATCCATTATGTTTATTTATAATTTTATTCTAGAATGCTTATCATGAAAGAATTATCAAATCTCATTTATCAATGAGAATTTACCTTTATTTTATTTTGGCAAGAATCTCATTTCTAGGTGTCTCATTCCCAAGTACATACATCTCATTTATTTATTTATTAATAAATAACCATTTATATAATTAATTAAATATTATTCTTTGGCTCTTCCACCATTCTTTCTAACCCAACTTAGTCTAACGAGAGCGGTTTTACCACAATGGAGGGATATTACAAAAATATCTTCTACAGGTTCAGTATTCTAAAAGAATTTGTGATTGACCAAGGCCCCTAGTTTAGGTGTAATTTAATCGAAGGGATAATGAAGCAACACTGCATCTTCCATCGGGAGTCCAATCCATACTACCCCTAAAAAAATGGGAAAGTAGAAGTCACTAATAGGAAATTATAGAGAACTCTTACCAAAGTCATCAGTGGCACTAAGAAGGACTCTACATAAAGAATTGTTAAGGCCACCTAGGCCTGTAACACTACCTGGAAAACCATCACTTGTTTCACCACATACATGATAGTTTACAATAATATAGTATGATGTTAGGATGTGCTAGTCAACGGAAAATCTACTAACCCACAACACATTACATATATAATTATCAAAAGGTACCCACATATACACCATAGCTGGCACCATATATAACAAAAAAAAAACAGTACACCAAGATGACCAAGTAGATAGGTAAAAGACAATACCTTCATAATAAACATGGACCTACTAATCGGGGCAAAGATAGATTCATAAACCACCGAACTGTAATGCCAACTTGCTTGGATGTTAATAGTCTTGGTTGCTAATTATTTCCTGAAAAAGAGTTTGTTGCAGGGACCCTCACACTTGATCCCAAAGGGTTCATGAGATCACCATTATCCAATTCAAAAATAATATGGCCTTTCACATGCACTAAGTGGGAGTCAATCCTATCAAGGAAGAAATCGTGGTTTCTAAGAATCCTTTTAATGTCTTCTAAGGAGGCAAAGATATTATATTGCTTCACGTTCTTATCATTTAAGACTAGGAGCAACAAGTAATGTAGAGTAACATAATTCAAACATTATTTTTCCTACCCCTGTTGTGGCCAGGGTCAGGAACACATGGTAACAAATACTACATAATTTAATAGTCTGAATGGGATTAACATTTAACTCTGACTCGAGTTTCAAATTTTCAATTTTCTGTCCTAATCTCTCATGGAACAACATTGAAATAGGTGGTAGTTGACTCATAAGCAAGGATTTTCACTCTTGTCGTACCCTAAGGAGCACTTCCACTTCCCCCCCACCCCCTGGTCTACATCACATTCTCTCCCACGGTATCATAATTTAGACTTAGGTGGCCCAACTCAAAGCACTGTTATGAATTGCTCTACTTGCAAACAAATAGGTGAATAAAGTAGACCAAGGTACCATAGGAATTGGATGCCACCCTAATATATCGTCCCTAAAACCCAAGACATAAACCTCATACTTGGCATAGACTTTATCATGCAAGATGACGGACTCAAAAACCTCTGTAGAGGATTCATACCTCTATACTATTAAACAAAGGAAGAGATACAAATGCCAAATGCCTTCATGACACGAGCAACCCTAGTACAGCATGCACTAGGGCCTTTCAACTCTCACTTTGAGGTTAGCAGGGTAGCACCCTAAAACATTAACTCATATAATAACAATTTGCGCAGACTTTGACTAATTCAAGGGGCCCTAAACCAAGAGACACATATAGAATGATAAACCACTTGAATCTTTAACATTAGCCCAAGGTTGGTTCTTTAGACAGATAGGTAAAAACCTTAAGACAACAATCTTAGACAGCGCACTACAAATAGCCAAAATAATCACATACAAAAAGAAAATGACCAAAAATGATTGAGTGATGGGAGAAAATTGGAAAGGACACAACCCTCTAGAATTCCAAGTTTGGAGTGGAAATGGATGGACCAAAACACCTAGGAATATTCATCATTTCCTCCAAGAACATTGCAGAGTAGCTCCTTCACCTCTCTCCACGACAATTCCTAATCTATGTCTCCACACCAAACTCTTTAGTAAAACACGCAAGCCAAAATACATTCAAGACGAAGTCGAGGACCATCTTTAGCTTCTAGTTAAACCATAACCAACAAAACCTAAGGCTGCCATGCAACCTAAATTAATAGTTGATGTCGCATGTCGATGCATGCGATGGCGGGCCGCATCCTCCTTAGTTTAATGCCAATCAAGAAAGCTCCTATTTCAACCTCATTATGTTATTAATTTTTCTTATAACTAATAATAATAATAATTTGATTAATTTGAAATTAATTTAGTTAATTTTATATTTGTAAGGTTTTTTTGATGCCTGGATTGATGTGTATATGTTTTTTAAAACATGGGCTTGTATCATTTATAAATAACTTGGCACGGCCAGAAATGAAGTGAGTTTTTAAAATCCTAGATAGGGTTTGAGGACTTATGACTTCCGTCACGCTGTAGCATAATGCCTATGATCATCAACAACAAATTGACTGCGCGAGTATGGAAACAACAAATTTTTACTTAAAAATTTCAGCTCACACGGAAAAATAGGGCTGCCAAAAATGGTGTTTTCCGGACTTGCTCTCCCTTCCAAACCTAGAAGAAGGGGCGATATGGATCTCTTGACGCCATTTGCGGTCGCCACGATGTAGGGAATGACCGACAGCCATCCTCAGTGATGTCCTTGATGCCGAGAGACCAACAGCCGTACTTGGCCATGTGGTTTTGTAGGCTTTATCTCTTGGTGGCATACTTTAAGTGGATACATGACTTTTAGACAGAGATCGGACTCAGATCGAGAGTTCTGTCATCCCTTCGGTAGATGCGATGATCCCGCTTAGGCTAACCCACTTAGGAACTGAGTATCGAACCCTAGAGTTGGAATCGAGTATCAAACCCTACAGCCGGCCGACAGGAGGGTGACGGAAGCGACGAAACCATCACGGTGAGGGAAGCGATGACGGAACAATAGCATCTAGGTTTAACCATGGTCGGCATTTTGCATAAAAAATGATGATACAATTTCAATAGGAAAAGTTTGGCATAAAAATTGATGATATAGTTTGAATAGGAAAAGGTTTTCAATAAGAAAAGTTTGGCAAAAACAATTATGATACAGTTTGAATAGGAAAAGTTTCGCATAAAAAATGATGATACAGTTTGAATAGGAAAAGTTCGCCATAAAAGTAATGGCAAAAATCATTAAAATATTTAAATATTAAGTTGACGATATTGTTTAATTAGTGATCGAAAGTAAAATGAAATATTATATTTCAAACATTTGAGAAATATAATAATGATGCTTTTATTTCAATGTCCACCTCAATAAACATGACACTCATGTGGTATCTTATATTGATTAAACGAGGGCAACTGCGTAGCACTGGTCCTTGCCGATATACTTCATCAACAACGCAATCAGCAATCCTAATCCTAATCCGCATCCAAAACTATTAACAACTCACAAACATGTAAATAAAGAAAACCATTATGCTATGCCTACTAAGCAACCTGGAGTTAGTTTGTCACGTGAAACTTATTCTCCCTTGCTACACACTTAGAAAAAAATTACAGTGTCTGTCCCGGTTTGTGGTGGATAGGTAGTCAATTTTGGTGACAATGTTATTTTTTTTAGGTATTGGGTACCTCGAATATCCAGCTACCGAATACGAATGCATTTCCACCTTTGCAACCTTGCAAGCCCGTGCATTAGAATTCCCTATGTACCCACCCTTGGTGTATCAGAAATATGACATGTGCTACGTTTAAATAGAGGAGGGTTTACTAGTTTGTTTAATCTCAGCACCAGAATTCTGATCCCTGGTTAGATTGCACCACAATTATGTGTCTTCAACTTGCATGCCCTTGTTTGCAAAAACCATATCATTTTTTGCAACTTGGTCTCCTTTTCTCTGCTCTAGCCACGGTTCCAGTGCCCCCTTTCAATTTCAAGGGGGCAATTCACTAATTTAACATTTTGTTCCACTGATTGAGGCATTGCCTTGCTTTTCTTTCTGTCTCGAGATTTCCTATGGATATTTAGAACTTCTCATCTTAATGTAGCATATCTTTTCGGCGTTATTAGAAGCACCATTTGTTGGCTTCTTCATGTTGTAGGTCTTAGGAGAGTTTCTCGAGACTGAGACCTCCTACGGGGAAGATCAAGCTAATCCATGGTTTGAGGTGAACTCTTCAGTTTCTACACAGAAGATTAGTGAGTTATTTCTTGTCGTAGAGTTCAGTGTTTTGGTAGAAGGAAGTTGTTTCTTGTCATAGAGTTCCATGTTTTGGCAGAAGGAACAGAGGATGGGGATGTTATGTGCACGGTCTTCTTAAAAAACATGGAAAAAATTGAAGAGATCCGAAGGCTGATGAATCGCAGGCATATCTTTCAGTGTTCACAAAGCTTGTTTGGACAAATGGCTTGATCATAATGAGAGGACTTGTTAGGGTCCCATCCTAACCCCCTTATTTATGTAATAGGATCGAGTCATAGTTATAGTTAATTAAAGAGTCAGTAAAGCCCATATTAATAATTGTAACTGGTTAACCCGCATTTAATGAAGGGACCACAGTTAGTTGCAAATGGGCCATGGTATTAGATAGATGGCATCAATAAGAACCATCTTATTGCCCCATGGTATTGCATGTACGAATCCTATATGAAAGATAGAGACTCTTCTCGACGAGCATCGTGTCTTATTTTGTAATCGAGCTCTGCTCTATTGGAGGTTTCCCCCTTGAAGAGGCAAGTGAAAGTTGCTTTCTGAATAATAAAATACTTACTGTTATTTCTCATTGTTCTATGTTTTGGGTATATTTCTTCGCATATTTGGTATTCTAGTATCGTCTTGCAGGTTAAGAGCATAACAAGTGGTATCAGAGTGATTTCGAGGGCCGGTGGGATCTCCATTTTTTAGCTTTTTTTTTGGCTACAGACGTGTTCTGTCATCTTTAAACCACGGGATCTGTCATTGAACACATAATCCTGCGGATTTGGGGAGGCATGCACGCAGGAAATACAAGAGGTGGTCACACTTGTTGAACTCCCTTGTAACCCCTATGGGTACCCCTTCGAGTAGTAGCACATTAGATAGAACCACACACAGACTATCTTCCAAGTACCCTCTAGGTATATGGGAAGCACCATAGCTCCCTTGAAACCTCGCCATAGATAAACCGTCCACCGTCTTGCTACTACAGTACACCGAGAAAAACGCTCAGAGAGATTAGTCGCCTACACGATAGGGTAGTCGGGTTGTACAACTAAGGGTATGGTTGGTCCTCCTTGGTTACTGCCCTGAAAAATTGGACCGAGTACTATTGTCAGACCCTTATGTATATTGTGATCTATAGCACCTGACACTCTTGGAGACCATAGTTCCCTTCTCTATCTCTGGATCACACATAATCTCTACCAGATTAGATCTTGCAAGTGGAGTTTTACAGCAGCAGTAGAAATCAGTTCCACCATTCAGATCTATCAGATCAACCATTCAGATCTCTCAGATCCATCAGATCCACCATCCAGATCTGAGTAGTTCTGCGGGTTCCTATACCTGGGCATGATTTTTGCAGGACTTTTGGTAGCACTGACATTTCTGGGACTTGGCTACTGCAGTATTCCTAAGCAAGGAGTAAAACTCTGTTAGGAGTTAAAAAAAATAAAAAATAAAAAACAAAAAATAAAAACAAAAAACAAAAGAAAATGAGTCTGAGACCCCCCCGGGGCACTTATTGGTGATTTAGACCATAAGAATCAGGACGACGAGCTGAGCAAGGTGGTACCATTAAATTCTTAGTCACAAAAAATTCAGGCAGTCCAAAATTTCAAGTAAATCAACTCGGTGCATGGTACAAACTAGAGCTCAAGCTATGGCGAATGAGAGGATGGATGGTGTTGAATTATCCTTGAAAGACATCCAGTCGCAGCTGAAGGAATTAACTACAACACTCTCTAAGGGCAAGGTGGAGGCATGCAAGGAGGCATATATTGGCAATGAAAACAGTGAGTGTGAGTCTAGCCAGTCCCTTCACCTCTTTGGCGCCCCCTAACAATCCCATCCGCGACCACCCAAGTTGGACATGTATAAATTTGATGGCTCTCACCCGGTCGCATGGAGAGCACAAATGGAGCAATATTTCACACTGAACTACATCCTGGATAATTCGACTCAGTTTAGTGTGTATATCATGTACTTGGACAATGAAAGATAGCAATGGTGGAAATGGCATCAATGTTGCTATGGAAGGCCCTTGACGTGGGATACATTCAAAAAAGCCCTTATGGATCGCTTTGACCATGAATTTAACATTTTGGGACTTCTCACTAAGGTCAGAGAGACAGGAACAGTGAATGAATACATTGTAGCCTTTGAAGCCTTAGCTTTCCGCACTTGAGGTCTACAAGATGAGTTCTACACAGAATGTTTTGTTAGTTGTCTCAAAGAAGCCATACAAGCCCACGTCTGACTGCAGTACCCTAACTCATGGTTGCATGCTTGTAGGATAGACTGTGAAGTCGAACGTCATTCGTGGCGCAGTCCAATCACCCAAATTTCATCACCAAGGGTCGCCCCCGACAGGCTCAAAGCACTACCCAGACACTCAAGGTTCAAAAGGTGTCACCAGCAGAAATGGCGGAAAGAAGAAAGCAAGGATTATGTTACTACTATGATGAGAAATACTCCCCCGAGCATAAATGCAAGGAGTCCAAATTTTTTCAAATTGATGCTACTGATCATAGTGCATCAAAGGAAGCCCCGCCACTTGAGCAACCAGAGGAGGAAGAAGAGGACAACCAGTAGGATAATGTACCTGAAGAACGAGTTATCTAGATGCATGCTTTGGCAGGGATTTCTTCGCCTCAAACTCTCAAAATCAGAGGTTTTATTAAGCATCGACCAGTAGTAGTCTTGATTGATTGTGGAAGTACACATAATTTTATCCATCAAAGATTCACGGAAGCAGTGCATTGTTTTGTCCGAGCAGTTTCTAACTTCCAGGTCCAAATTGTTGATGGGGGAAAAATGAAATGTGAAGGTCGCTGTGAAAATGTCAAACTTCAAATGGGGGATTATCAATTAAAGACCCACATGTTTGCCACACACATGGGAGGTTGCGACATTCTCCTCGGTGGTAAATGGCTTCGCACACTTGGCCCAATCACAATGAATTTTCATGAGTTATATATGAGCTTTAAGCAGAAAAACCACACACATACCCTCCGCGGACTCCAAGCGGGAGCTCCCTCTATCATGAGCTCGCACCGGATGGAAAACTTGTTGAAAAAGGGCCACCATAGAGTCATAGCTCAATTTAATGCCATCCAGGCCTGCGAACCCAATCCTATTCATATTCATCCTGAGATACAACAAATCTTAAACAACCATCTACCAGTCTTTGACAAGCCTCGTGAGCTTCCACCCTCGAGAGGGGAACATCATCATAGCATTACTTTGGTCCCAAGGGCCCAACCACCAAATGTGCACCCATATAGATATCTGTTTTCCTCAAAGAATGAAATAGAAAATATAATCAAGGAACTCGTGGAAGTAGGCGTCATTCGTCCCAGCATTAGTCCTTATTCATTGTCGGTGGTCATGGTGCTCAAGAAGGATGGGGAATGGCGTATGTGTCCAGACATCAGGGCCCTTAATAAGCTGACAGTTAAAGAAAAATTTTCCATCCCGGTTGTTGATGATTTGTTGGATGAACTAAATGGGGATCAATTCCTTACTAAGCTTGACCTTCACTTAAGCTACCACCAAATCTGCATAAAAGAAGTTGACATCCCAAAGACTGCTTTCTAAACTCATGAAGGCCATTATGAGTTCCTCATCATGCATTCGATTTTTGTAATGCTCCATCCACTTTTTAGAGCCTTATGAACCACTTGCTCAAACCATATCTCAGAAAATTTGTCTTTATTTTCTTTGATGACATGCTCATCTACAGCCACACCTGGGCCACACATCTTCAACATGTAGATCTACTCTTGCAACTGCTCCTGAAGCATAAATTATTTGGCAAGATGTCCAAGTTTTCTTTTAGCATGGAAGAAGTGGAGTATTTGGGCCACATTGTGGGGTGTGAAGGTGTCAAGGTGGACCCCAAAATGATCCAGGCCATGCAGGATCGGCCTCAACCTAAGACAATGAAGAGTCTGAAAGGATTTTTGGGTCTCACAGGCTACTATCGCAAATTTCTCCACAATTATGGCCGCATTACTAGGCCCCTCATCAACTCCTCAAGTAAAATTCATTCCTTTGGAATGATGAAACACAAGAGGCCTTTACAGCTCTCAAACATGCCATGTGTTCCACTCCAGTCTTAGCACTACCCAACTTCACCAAATCTTTTGTGATTGAATGTGATGCTTTGGGTACAGGTATTGGGGCAGTCTTAATCCAGGAAGGTCAACCCTTGGCCTTCACGAGCCAACAACTAAGTGGGAAGAATCTGGGACAATCTACCTATGAGAAGGAGATGACGGTCATCTTACATGCAGTAGATACCTAGCAACCATACTTATTGGGGCGACGTTTCCAAATCCGCACCGACCATGAAAGCCTTAAATATTTTTTGGAGTAATGCCTATCCTCATGACAACAAAATAAATGTCTCGCCAAAATGCTGGGATATGATTGTGAGATAATTTACAAGAAAGGGTGCAAAAATATTGTAGCAAATGCGTTATCCCGCTAATTTGAGGAGGAAAGTACCCTGCTTGCAATTTCCCTTCCCATTCCAGAATGGATTGAAGAGGCCCGCAAGGAATGATTTTCACATCCCTAGCTCTCCCAACTCATTAATCAATTGTAGGCGGATCCAAATTCCACAGTGGGCTACTCATGGCAGGATGAGATTCTTCGCTACAAGGATAGAGTCATAATATCACCAACATCAACCTCAAAAGCCGCATTTTGGTAGAGTTTCACTCATCCCCTACTGTAGGACATTCAGGTTTTCAGAAGACTTATGCTCACACTTGAAAATCTTCTTTTCGACAACCATGAAAAAGGACATTCTTACTTTTGCAGCTGAATGCGACGTTTGTCAGCACCACAAAGGAGAAATAGTCAAATCCCTAGGCACATTACAACCATTTCCCATCCCAGCCTCAATCTGGATGGAGGTTTCTATGGATTTCATTATGGGTCTTCCAAAGTCAGGAAAAAAGTCAGTCATCATGGTGGTTGTAGATAGACTTTCTAAGTATGCTCATTTTTGTGCCCTACCCACCCTTTTACACCAACTTTGGTCGCTCGATCTTTCATGGATCGGCTCTTCAAATTGCATGGCATGCCCACTTCCATTGTGTCTGATCGTGACCCAGTATTCACCAGTAACTTTTGGGAGGAACTCTTCTGGCTCCAAGGTACCCAACTACAACTCAATACTTCCTATCATCCACAAACTTATGGTCAAACTGAAGCAGTGAACAAATGTCTCGAAACATACCTTAGGTATTTCACTTCAAAAAAGTAGCATCTCTTGGTACAGTGGTTACTTCTAGCTGAATGGTGGTATAACACCAACTATCATGCCACCACCAAAATGACTCCATATGAAGCAGTTTATGGTCAACTCCCTCCTTCCCCTACTTCTTATATCAAGGGATGCTCGAAGGTACAAGTAGTGGATCAACTCCTACAGAACCACACCACCATGCTGGCTCACCTTAGAGAGAATCTTCGTGAAGATCAAAACTGCATGAAGCAACAGGTGGATCAACATCGCTCAAAATGCCAATTTCAAGAAGGGGATCAAGTATTTTTGAGGCTGCAACCATATAAGCAAACATCACTCAAAGACAAGGGTTGTCAGAAACTATCTACAAAATTCTACAGATCGTATCATGTACTTCAGCGCATTGGAGAAGTTGCCTACAAGATAGCTTTGCCACCCACTGCAAAAATCCATCCATTTTTCCATGTCTCATGCCTTAAGAAAGTGATTGGGAACAATTGTAGAATTCAAACCAATCTACCTGAACTGGATGAAGAAGGGTCAATCTAGCTCCAACCCGAACAAGTTCTTGATACATGAGAAAGGCACTTGCATGGCCACATGATCAAGGAAGTCCTCATCAAGTGGAAAGACACCTCCCTGGAAGATGCAACCTGGGAACCAACAACTATTCTTCAGCAGTTTCCACAGCTTCAGCCTTGAGGACAAGGCTATTCTTATGGGGGAGGCCATCTTGGGGTCCCACCCTAACCCCCTTATTTATGTAATAGGATCAAGTCATAGTTATAGTTAAGTAAAGATTCAATAAAGCCCATATTAATAATTATACGTGGTTAACCTGCATTTAATGAAGGTACCACAGTTAGTTGCAAATGGGCCATGGTATTAGATAGATGGTATTAATAAGAATCATGGTATTTCCGCAAGGTATTGCATGTATGAATCCTATATAAAAAATAGAGACTCCCCTCAAGGAGCATCGTGTCTTATTTTGTAATCGAGCTCTACTCAATTGGAGGTTTTCCCCTCGAAGAGGCAAGAGAAACATTGCTTTCTGAATAATAAAATACTTCTTGTTATTTCTCACTGTTCTATGTTCTAGGTATAGTTCTTCACATATTTGGAATTCTGGTATCATCCTACAGGTTAAGAGCATAACAGGACTTGTCTTGTTAGGTATCCTTTGTTGCAAGTCTCCTTTACTTTAAGATGAGATTTAAAGAGAAATGAATGAGGAACTTAGAACGTTAGACCTCGGTTCGAATCTCTTTGTAGATGCTTCATCAGTGATTTTGTAGAGATGCTCATTAAGAGAAGACTTTTCAGTGTCACTGTAACTACAGACTAGTTCCTATATGTATAAGCACATATTCATAGGAATGGACAAAGATAACACAGATTGAATTTGGTGGCTGCTTCAAGGTAGCCAAAATTTATTTTCTCTTCTATTTTTAGCACAGACCACTCTCTCATTTTCAAAGAATTGTTTTATAAAAGAATAATTTATCAAAAAATAAATTTTGGGAACACTGATTGCTACATTTTTATGACACTGAACTTGCACATGCATATAGTTAGATGCCCATGTCTTGTTTCCCATTATTTTGTAACATTTCTTGAAGCACTTTTTAGAAGGAAAATATGACATGATTATTGATATCCTGTGTGACATTTTTGTGAAATGACCTTCGTATTGCAGTGAGTTGTTTACTAATTAGGATTCTGATTTTTGCCTACAAATGGAACACACGTCATTTCTTGCAGTTCACCTATCTTTTGCCCTTTTAAGTTCATTATTTTAGAAGTGAAACTTTGATTGATTTAAACTAGATAATTTGATTGATTTTGAGCTAGAAAAACCATTTATTTAAATGTAGTTCCACACTTATTCATTTAGTGCGCTTAAATTTTTTAAATAGAATCAAGTGAGACTATTTTCATTAGAATTAATATAGTTGAAAGATGCCCTTGATTATTGTTTTCTTATTGTTAAATTTTCTTCTAAAAAAAAACTACCCATAGGGTAATTATCCTCATAGAATATGTAATTATTCTCAGGTATCACCATACATAATGCACTGAGGATTAATGCCATGGGATATCTAACTTTGGGGATTCTGTGGTGGGGGTGGTAAACTCTTAGTGGTATCTGCCGCTGTAGTCCTGCAAACAAAAAATTCTCCTAATGGTTGATGCCAAGTTGTAACTGCTGCCTACATTATTATGGTTTTATTGTTAAGGTTATGTGATGTGGAAGGTGAATGGAATGAGCACCTCTCACTAGTTAGACTATAATATGTTTTTGGAATTTACCTATGTTGAATTTCAAACGTATGAAAATACTTAAAGTCATAACTATACTAAGTAAGCATCAATGACACAATTTTTATTGATCTTAGGTTTTCAGAATGACATTTAATCTCTAAACAAATGACGTTTCTAAGCCCCAGTTATGTGATATTATATGATGGAGCCTCCTCGTTTTGCTCTATGATACATGCTTGCGGTCATATTGAAGTTGTTGAAATGGCCATCTCACCCTATATCATTGGGATGACAAGTACAACCAAACAACCATTGACAGAATCCAGCTTCTGTGGTCTTAAGCGATGTAAAAAATTGCAAGTTATCAGTGCAGTAGTATATCTCTTTTATGAGATGTTGGAGTAACACTCAAATAGGAGAAAGGTTCAAGTTGAAATAGTCGATCTAGACAAGTGTAAAGCGTGCAACTTAGGACATTGCATGCATTATTTTTAAAGAACTAATTATTATTATTATTATTATTATTATTTATATATATATATAATTTACATTTTATATATTCTTGTGCTATTTCTTTAATTTATTCATCAATTAAATGAATGAATGCATAATCATACTAATTAGGGTCCCCCAAAATATAACCTTCTTGGGCTTAAGGTCTTCCCTTGCTACAGGGCTGAAGGGAGTCCTTCCTCTCACAACGCTCCAGGGCTTCTATTCTGGGATTCATTTAAGACCAAGGGACACCTATCCAACCATGGACTAGGGCTTCTTTTCTGGGCTTCATTTAAGAGTAAGGGAGACCTATCCATCCATGGACCAATGCCTGCCCACCATGAAATGTATTATACACGCTGGTTGACATGTAGAAGGTGAAGTCGTACTTCCATTTAGATAGTTACCCACTCCATAGCTCGAAGGAGAGGCTGGAAGAATAGGCCAACAAATACTAGACTAGGATGTCCCTTAACTATCAGAGTTGAATGTCGTGAATCATTTCCTCTTACCTCTTCAAAAATATAGGGCCTTTATGCATGAAACCAGTCATTGTTTTTTCATTCCCTTTTGAATATATTGTGTGCAACAAAGTCAAAGTTTTCTTTAGTTGTTACGCCCTAGATTGAAGCTATGATTGGGTTGTTGGGTTCATTACAACAACATTGTGACTCTCTAATAGTCAAAGAATAGAGCAAGAGAAAAGTTGGTGAATAGAATATTAATAACACCCCACATTCAGTTAAAAGGAGTCGTTGTCTGGGTTCAGAAACAAATTTTCTAAAGGAAAGGCCATCCTAGGGACGGTAACTCTCTGGAGAACAATTTCTGTTAATTTACTTGAAATCCCATTAGAGATTGGTTTGAGTTTTCTCTTTAGATATTTATCCTTAGAAAAAAGGGGCTCTTCACCTCACTATAAGAAACATTTAGATTCATGAGTAGAAACATTTAGATTCATTACCTGAAGGAGGAGAAGCAAGAAATATTCAGATTGCATAAACACATTTAGAAATGAAGCACAAGATTACATGCCAGTGTTTTCCGTTTTATGCAGTTAGCAGAATTGTGACCCAAGGATGGTTTGTACCCCTCTAGATCTTGTGCCATATAGGCACTAAACCTTGGGAAGCCACTCCACCATGTATAGTGCTTGGAATAATGGATTTAAATGCTAGACATGCTTGGAATAACAGGACTTAAAAGATGGACTTCGTCTAGTGCTTGGAATTGCAAGCTTTAAACCATTACTGGGTGGGTGTTTTTCAGGGCCTAAAATCATAGGGCCTTACATTGTAGGGATCACAGATACCTTCGTACTATTTGATGGCCCTCATCTGTGCTTCTTTGGTGCCTTCTTTGGTGCCTGACACATTCCACACCTCGACATAAAGTAAAAAAAAATGCAACAGATGATATTCGTTACCTACTGTTTTGAAATATGAAGGCCAACTAATTAGTCACCTTCCAGTTTACCATGTCAGAATGAGCATACACATTACTCATATGAGACTTCCATTAGAATATGGATAGTATTTGGCTTATCCTTTGACAGTGGCTGTAGAGCCAGAAAAACCAAGGGTAAAGCCTTTGAAAGTGGCCATTACCTGAGAACAGAGTCATAAAAAGCCAACAGATTACCGTGAGATATTTTTAACCATGGCCTATTAAATAAAAAACCATGTACTACTCAATAAAATGCAAAATATGATAATTACATGTGGATAATAATTTAATAATCTTTTGATGACTTTCAAACAAATTTTAGGATTCTTTATAAACAAATTGAAATTTTTAAAATAGAAAGTTTTAGATAAGACTAGAATAGTTCGACACATGATATCATACCACACTCCTATAGAAATACGGGAAGAAATACGTTCATTGCATGGGGCCATCCTGTGACCACCTGTGCACACTAGCAGAACATGGATATGTATTTTTCCAAGGCTGTTGACGTCTTGTCTGTCCATGTGACCATTATACCTATAACTCACTACCATTTTGTGTTCGTCACTGTCATTTTCTCTAGTAAAGTTGCTCCATTCCATTCGATGCATATTACTCTAGCAACAATTGAGTAGTTGAATGGTGACATGTCTATCCGCAATTTCGTATGATTTTGAAGAAACTTTATTTAATGACAATAACAAGCCTGAGGTGGGATGTGTAGCATTGCTCACCATTTATAGTCAGAGTTGATGTTGATCCTAGTGCTTCTATGTTATTTTGCATTGGTTTGATGCTCATATCCCTGGCGAGATATTTTATGCTCTAGTCAGTAAGGACAGTTCCCCAATTACACTCATTTTTAGAGCATTGGATCAATAGCCAGTGGAAGGAGCACAACTAGTGGTGTGGTTATGGGGAGCACATGCCCCTCATATCCTATTGTTGTGGAAGTAGTTGTTGATTTGTTTAATTGGTTGATAATAGCTTTTGAGGAGAATGTAGTTGATTATGTAGAGGTAGATCAAAGCCATACTCTACAATAACAGTAGCAAATCCAGCAACTCTAGACCTAGCCAGCAACTCCAGACCCATACCCAACATCCACTAGAACCATCAGTTCATCCAACACCAATAGCATAAGCAGAGCTACCTATTCCAGTCCTAGCTCCTCATTCCAGTCCCAGCTCCCCTTCACTTAGTCCCATATTTCCCACAACAACTACTGATTTATATGAAGCAGGAACAAGAGATACTACAGTTGGGGTTGTTGCTTCATCATATAGATACCCACCACCGGCAAGGGGGACAGAGGCAAAGTCATTAGTAGCACCTAGTCATATATTATGGTGTTTCAGTAGATTACCAAACCCTCGATAAGTTGATATAGATAGTTGAAAGTTTAAACTAGGACCACCTGTTAATCTACCACTAGCTTCTATCCACCAGTACCGATGTGAGTAGCATCCATCATAGGTGGCTTATCTAGTCTTGGCAATCCGAACCACACTACATAAGTGGTAGACAGATCTATAGGCACTAGTAGACGTATCAATCTATGTTTCAGGCGATGACATCTGAATAGAGATACAGTTCTCAACAAAGAAGGTGGGTTTTTCTTTCTTGTTCAAATAAAGCAAGTGGTATTTAAAGCTTAAACGAAACGGAGAACCTTTCTTTGGTTATTTTACTAAAGAAACTCAAGTAAGCTATTTCAATCCTTTCTACTTGATTTTCAAATGAAGAATTTCCTATGTACAGGAATGAACCAACAATTTATATATGGAAAAGTGAATACAAATAAAAATTCATAGCATGTGAAATATGATGCACAATACCAGCGCTACATCCATTACTTTGAGGTTGAGCTTATGCATCCATTTGCTTGGAGGTTGAGCTTATGCATCCATTGATTCGAGGTTGAGCTTATGTTTACTGGGTGGGACGATAGAACCCAAGAGATGGTTTAAAGAAAGAATCAATAGCACCAGAGCTACGGCATGCAGATAGCCCACCAGAGCTGCCACATGCAGATAGCCATGTGGCAGTAAATTCTCTCTGAGGTGAAGTTAGCCATGTGGCAATAAATTCTCTCTGAAGAACTTTGGATATAATAAAAAGTTTCTATATAATATCTTGAATAATTAAACTTTTGATATCTTATGTGAACCCTTGCACATTTTACCTTTGAAAAATGGAACTTTGGATATATTACTAAACACTTTACATTTTATTTGGAACTTTGGTTATTCTATTTTGGATAGAAAGTAACTAGATCGAAAAACGTGAAATTAGCAATAAGAGGTCCAATACAAAAGCTTGGTTAACTTGCAATGAAACAAAATAGCCAACAAAAAAGTTTGGTGAAAATTTGGTAAAAGGTTTGTTCAGAGCAAACTAATATGAATTTAACCATCGATTGATCACTATAGTCCCACGTTGGAGGCAGGGACTAATAAGCAAATCCACATTAAGGATGTAGAATTATGTGAGCTTTCTCTTGTTCATACTCTTAACATTAAACTAAATAAAACTTGGTGTACCCACAATTAAAAGGCATCATATCAAAATGCGGCAGTCACACTCACTACGCAAGCCTAGTCATTGGGTTGAGCTTAGGACATCAATTTCTTAAAAGCCATTTTATCGAAAGAGGTAAGTCAATTCACTACACAAGGCTAGTCATTGATTTGAGCTTAGAACATAAATGATTTATTATTTCTAAGAGAAACCCCTAATCAAATGGAAACGATGACGTTTACAGATGCCTGAAATGGAGTATCTTGATTCTCATTCATGGGTTTTATTCTTCTTCATGATTTCATGAATGGGAGAGATATTCTCATTTCCTTTAGGCATTTCTCTCTTTAAATTAAATTAATCCTCCCGGCACAATGACCATTAGATGATTTACTATGTATTCTTTATCACTTTCCTATTCGTTATCACTTTCAAAAGGGCATAGTTTACATATTCAATCTACTCTATCATGGGTATGGTTGTATTCTTACATATGAAAACATGGGCCACACATGGTGGATATGTCTCCTACTTAAAGTTGCCTTCTTATTAAAAAAAATATCATCAGGTTATGCTTTAAGTACATCTACATTAATGAGGTTGATATTCATGTTTCGGGTCAAATAAGGTTAAGCTTTCTATTTTATATTATTAAATGTTATAAATCATGAGCTTTCAAAATGAAATTTTTTTAATAATT
>APFE030381562.1:37476-105097 GCA_000404065.3 Pinus taeda | reverse complement strand
AATTATATTTTATTTAAAGGGAAACTTTTTCTTACAATGAATAAAATATATAAGACAAGATTTATGATCATAAGGCTAGGACTCTTAAATATATAGATATATTGCAGACAAAGGGTACAATTATAATGAAAGAGTACAATGAGAGATTGTATCCTAAATAAATATATAACAATAAAAATGTAACTAGCAATTGCACCAGATGTTGCAAAGGAAAGGTTGTAAGTCATAAATTCGAGAACGGTCATGTAAATTCAAGAAGAATCATGACATATAAGACAACATGGAAGGTTTACTGTAAGTCATAAGCTTTTCACCTGCCAAACAAAGACACAAGAAAACAAGGCAAGAGGTGAGATTTCCCACTTACAAAAAGAGTTGTCTCATTTAACTTCAAGGTTGCGACTGAATGTAACCATTCAGGCTCTTCCAACTAAGGATATACACACCCAATCAAGCATTACAACTTTATGATTTACAACCTAAACAAAATCTAAAGCCAACAAAGACATCATTTTGATTCACATATCCAAAACTACAACCTCTATTACCGCTCAAATAGCGGAAGACTCATTTACCAACCCACTATTTCTTGATGAACTGACTTGAGATATTCACTAAATATTATAAACTCAAGACAAATATTATTTATTTAAAAATAGGCCTCATCTTGATTGTTTATTTTTGAAATATTCTAGAATTCAATTGGTGGGAGAAAGGACAAATTTTCAAACTCACTCAAATTGACTACAAGAAACTATAGGAATTTATCAACCAACAGTAGACGGGGCATTTAAGATTAGAATCGTCTACAGGACTTTAACCTGAAATAGACAAAACTAGCTATCATGGAATATTATAATAAAATTGCTAGCACTAAAATACACAACAACGATGATGATCTAGTGCATAAGTCGAATTCAAATTTCCATGTTATGTGTTCATTGCACTCTTATTCAAAATAATGCCTTCTGTAGCGTCAGATCAACTGTAATATGACTTCTAAAGAAAAATTAATTATTTTGGTTTATGTTGTAGTGGCTACAACCACCCTCCAAAATTTTGGTTTGCACCCAATTTCGAAGCCTCCCTTAAGGATTTCACTTGATGGCTTCACACACTTGTGTTCACTCTGTGAGCTCGTGTGAGTCTTCGCACCCACCTTGCTTGATCATTTCACCCAAGATTTTTCATGTTGAGGTTAATGCCATGCTTGCAACCATGTTCTAGTCATGCTCAAAGTCTTCACTTCGTGTGTTAATGTTGTGTTCGCTATGGAAACATTTGTCGCACTCACACACGGAGTCACACACACTGTCATGCAAGCATCATCACGATCGACCAACAATCAATCACAAGTGTCATGTTTGTTACTCATAGTGTCGGTAATTCATGTTGAGCATGTGTGTCTAGATGGTATGGGTCATCTCACCATCAAGTCATGTAAGTGTGAGTTTGCAAGATCACATATGCATCTTCACTCATTCACACACTTAGTCATTTTGCTGATGTTTTGATGATCAGACTCCCTTCTAACAGCTGGAACATCACCCCATTATCGACTCGATCGAATGTCTCCCAAAATAGTGTAGAAGCATCAAGCAAGACATTTCAAGTTGCACTACCCGCAAGCAAATCAATCAACCTTCATGCTGGTCAACTAGAGAGTTTGACTTGGTAGCCACCCTAGGACTGACTCCCCTCACAAATTGCGCAAAGGTTGCAAATATTGCCCACTCCGCTAACACAAGAAATTGTGAAGACAAGTTGGATAGACACCTGGTCCCTGTCCTTGTCTCGCTTAGAAAATTGCATAGTTTTTCCTGCCAGGCCTCCCGACAGTCAACCTACTACCTACTAAGAAAATTGTGCAGTTTTCATGAGAAATCCCTCTACTCCCCAACAGTCTACTCAGCTAAAAAATGACGCAGAGGTGATCAACAAGCTAGCCTCCTAGCATTACCACAATTTTTCCCTCTAGCAGCTCTTGACTGCCGACTGATAGTTCTCCTTGGGAATTACATAGTTTTGCTGCCAGTGACCCAACAACTGACTACTAGTTCCCTCCAAGAATTACGCAGTTTTTTGCTGCCAGTGTCCCTAGAGCCAGCTGCTAGTTCCCTCAAGGAATTGCACAGTTTTGGCTACTAGGCTCCCACTACCTACTTGTTTCGGAAATTACAGATATTTGGCCTACCCAACCTTCCCACAACCCAGACTATTCCTCTCAAAAGATACGCAGTTTTGTCCTCCAGCTGAGCCAGACCTCGCTGACAGTCATTGTTAATCTAGATTGCCCATCTTCATCACCTAGTTACTCTTGTGCAATTTTCATCAGCAGTGCCTAGAGCCTCCATCCCACCTCGCAACCTTGGTACCTCTCCCAGTCACCTGCATCTGAAATGATCATCCATCATGGCAGACTAGAAGATTTTTGGATTTGATGTCGTCTAGCCATGAGTGACTACAAATACAAGTACACAAAAAAACATTGTACAATGACAGAAGGGATGAAAAGAGGGAGTGCATGCAGAAGAACAAGTTCACTAATGGATGAACAAATGATGCATGCGAAGAGATGTACTCATGAACGAATGACCATGCAAAGATGTGTTCATAGATGGACAGACGAGTAAACAAATCTTGCGAACAAATGAACCTATCAAGCTTACCAACATATAAGAAAGGAGAAATATGTGAAGGCAACATCAAGCGAACCAATGACCATCAAAGAATTTGTGCACTTTGCAATGCGGAGGTGAAGTTGTGACACACTATGAGGACATTCATCACCCAACAACACTGCAACTCGACAGTCACACCAGTAGCAACACAAATGTACCGACACTGTCATGTCGAGTCATTTCATGAGTCATGTCATCCACGACTCTACTGTGGGCTATAATTTCAATGAATGTAATGTAACGTTGAAGTCTAAGGGACCCACTTGTTGTACAAAGAGTCATGGAAGTCAAATAGTCATGAGGGTAGTCGAACAACCACAAGGGTCATTTTCACCCTTGGCTATAAATACCCCCTCATTTGTACATGCAAGGGAGTTTTCACCTTAGCTCCTCCCACATAGCCTTGAGAGTATGTAATTTTTTCTTTGAGGAGTAAGTAGTAGCCCCAACACCCCGCCAACAAGGTTAGTGATGTATGGTGTAATGATGTGTCTTAGAACTTTTGCTTAATTCAGAAGCCTGGTAATAGGCCGACGAATTTTCACACTTGTATTGTAAATGTTGTAAGACTAATCTTGAACACTTGTAATGCATGTTATTTAACCTTTTTTTAACACTTGAAATCATTCACTTGTTGTAATACATATATATTAATGAAAATGTGTTAATGTTGTCCTGCCCTTAATGGCTACCTCCCGAGACATTAGATAATACTTTCACATAAAACTTGCTATAACAACCATTGCACTCAGACAGACTCATCCACTGAGTGTTGTACGTGTTATTTACCCTTGTGTGTTGTGACTGCCACATCCATGTGGAATTTTCCTCTAGAAGTTGTGCACATCTTATTGTGTTGCATGTTCCTAACAGAGTTGGGTCTTCCTCCCAACCAACTTGGGACTCACTCTGACCCTCTCCCTCTATAGTGAAAGAACCATTGACGCAAGTAACACTAACAATCACCAGGCACGCGAACCTCCCTTCTCAAAGAGAAAGAAAACCACTCTCCTGTGATGACAAGCAAGAGTTGAGGAAAATCTTTAAGATAATGGCAATCGGGCCATCAAACCAGATGGGACTCCCACACCAAATGGTGTGAGCTCTAGTTGGGACTTCATATCGGGTCGATCCCCTGAATTTTGGTGGGTCTAGCACTGTCAACATTTCTGGTGCTAAAAGGAGGGCAGCCAGTTGTATATGGCATACGTATAAATGAATGATGGTGATCAAGTCAGCCATTAAACGGTTACATACAACAAGATGTAAATGTAAAATAAAGAAATAAATAGAAAACTTTGGTTGATAATAATGTTTCTTGTGAAGGGTACAACTAAATATCAAGGTCATGCATTCCAAATTCAACCTCGAAGCCATTAAAGGAACATCCTAACTTGGAAATTTCAAATAATATAAATATCTAGAAAATGAACCAAGTTAAATCATATAGAACAATATATAAGCTAATCAGGTTAGTCTATTTAATTTGTTCATTGCAACAAAATATAAAGCACAAGGGTAGAATAAAGAAAATAAATAATACTTTTGAAAGTCAATAAAAGTTTATAAATTTCTTAAATATACTTCACATAGCATGTGTGTAGGAACCATAGAAGTATAAGTCTCTGACTCTTCTCCAAATATTACCTACAACTCTGCAATTCATAACCCTTTCTAATGATCATTTACTTTCATTTTATAGTTATGAGAGTTAAATTCCCATTAAATTTTTGTAACCTCCCTAAAATAAATTATATCACTAACTGTTTTTTCCCTAAATGAAATGCACAACCCCTTTATTTAAATAGTTATATCCAAATATTCAACTCAAAAAACCTTTTAAAATGTCACTATTACTTTTCCTTTACATATGAATTTCTCTATATATACAAAAAACGTATGTTATAAAATGAATTTCAAGCAAGTAAAATTCAATTTCTGGAATTTTGTTTGTTGTACTAAATTTGAAATTTACTTTTCTCCTTTAAAATGTTCAATTCCTTATTTTCTAGAAAATCAACAACAAAACAAATGAAATGTAACAACCCTGGACAAAAATCCATGTAATAAAGTTAATAAAGAAAAAATAATAACCAAGGTCATGGGACACGTATTCCAGGATGAATTTTGGGAAAAACATAGTGACGACTGTCACTTGGAATTAACGAATGGCTATAGAAATTGGCAATGGCAATGAGAAAGGCTTTGAAAAGGCATGAGACATTTATTGGTAGATTATTTATGGAAATAATGGAAAATAGGAGATAAGGGATCTCAAAGGTCATGGGTTGCATGTGAGGAGGGAAGTCAAGGAAAAATAATGGAAACTAAAGAAAATAGAGGCCTCATTAATCAAAAGGCTTACGAGGATCAATTTGTAGCTTTTTGTAAGTTCAGTTTTTGAGCTCTCATTTTCTACTCTCTCTCTCTCTCTCATACTCTTCGACATATATATTTTTCATCGAGCATTCATGGAGGAGTGTGGCATACTTTCGATTTGGAGCCAGGAAAAGGAAAAGAAGGAAAGCATTAGAGGACAATGGGATCAATAGCTACAATGGATTTTTCTTGCATGTATTGAATTGCATGTATGATATCCTTGCTAGTTTTTTCATGCATGGCACATGCATGTGGTTTCTTGGTTATGATCTATCATTGGCATGGAGGATTACTTGTATTGACAATGTTTTTTCCTAGCCTTGCAATTTCCCGGATAGCCATGGTGTTGTGGGTTTTTTCTGTTTGTTTTCTCATTGGTGCTCATGTTACTTATGGTTGTGGGTTTGAGTTATTAGTTCCTCAAGCCTTGGTTAGAAAAATGTCTTGGAAGCCCTATAATAGCTTGGGTTGAGTTAATAATCATGGAAGCCTTGGCTGCAAAAATGCTCTCGAGCCCTTGGTGGGTTGAGTTGCTAGTACTTGAAGCCATCACTGGACAAATTCTCTAGAGCCCAACAACAATTGTGGGTTGAGTTACAAGTCATCGAATCCTTGGTTGGAAGAAATTCTCTGGAGCCCTAGACATCTTTGGTAGAGATTGATCTAGTGACGGTTAGCGATGTCCAACCATGATGTGGAATCACTAGTTGAGGGTTGAGGTGGTTTGGCCTCCGGAAGTCCTGGTTTTGTCTTTTTTTAATTTGTTTCATGAGATACCATATTCATGCTTGGAATATGGCATGGGGGTGATTGGTTGAAAGAGATATTTTGTTCAGCCCAATCTATCATTGGGTGGTACGCGGAAGTCCCTGACTAGGTTGGATTTGCATAAGTTAATAAGATTGTGCTTTCCTTTTGTATTTTATGAAAAAATTTGATTTCTATTATGTGTCCTTAATTGTTTTGTCCTCATTGACATATCTCTGGTTATTTTTTCGTTATAAGCATGCTTTACGACAATTATGATGTATGGCTCTCATCATGTTCTTGTCAGTATATGAAATGTTAATGAATTAATGAAATACCAGATAATAATGAAGATATTTCAAGGATATATCAATCCCCTTTGACGATTCTTAGATATGTATGAGATTCCTATGTTCAGATCTATTGTTATCACCTGTAGATTTCATGTTTATGATATGTTTGAAAAAATGCTTGTCATGGATAGTAGGGTTTACATCAAGTCCTTGTTCAATGTTTTTAATTATTAACCTTGTTTCAATGTTATTTATCGTTTCTGAATGTTTCATCAAGTTCTGGGCAGCGGCCTAAGTCCTGACCCTAAAAAAGTGGCATAGAATCTCTGGATGCTAGCACTAAACTGCATGAAAAGGGCCATAGTCACATGGATGACATGTTGTGGGACTAACTGGAGGTCCCAGTCACATGCATTCACTTTCATGGGAGCGATTAAGGCTCTAAATCAATGAAAAAACAAGTTCTCCTATGGGCTTGAAGCTTGAAGGGGTTGGATGGATTTGGTAGGTTTTGTATCTTTGGAGGAAGATCAAATTGGTATTGTCATGATCATTCCGCTTCCTTAACTATACATGGGGAGCTTAATCATAGCATAGTAATTTTTCATCACATGTTCACCCCGGTGGACCCGTTAGCTTGGGTAAATTTTGGAGGAGGGTGTTACAGAGTGGTATCAGAGCATGGTTTTGTTCTCCTAGGATTAATATGTTGTCATGTGTACATGTAGGTTGCATATGTTTCGTTATGCTTGTGGTCTATTGTATCGTTGTGTATGCATGGTGGTGCTCATGGTTGTCATTGTGATTTCATGCAAAATTCGATGGTGTTGTTGTCAAAATGGTTTCATCATGAGTGCATGTCAGTGTTTGTATGTATTTTGTATGGATGAGTGGTGTACATAAGTTGTTATGCATATATTATGTGTAGTTGGTGTGTATTTGTGGCGTCATACAAGGTAATTGGATGATGGTTAAGATGATGTCTATATAGCATGATCGCTATGATTATACATGTATTGTGTTAATCTGCTTGATCTTACAGTTAAGATATCCTCCCTTGAACTAAACTGAGGTACATTGGCTTGTTTATAATCTGGTTTAGATTTCAATAATATACCTTGTAGGAAGAGAATATTAAAGATGATTAGCAAGATGCTAGACTACAACCCTTGAGATTCTCCCTATAGATTAGATAAGCATCATAGTGAGGGATATTCATCTGACATAGAAGACACTCTGAGAAGTTTGAAGGAAAAAATAAGAAGTTGTAAAGAAGATAATAGCCTAATCATTCAATCACAAGAGACACTTCCTAGGGCATAGGAGAAATAAGGAGAATTAAATGTAGTGATTCTTCAAAGCTTGTCAGACTTGCAAAGATAGGAAACTCTTAGGACCAGTCATGGATAGGAACACGTGAGTAATGGGGCATACGGTAGAAGGTCACATCATAGGCACAGGTTGGATAGAAAGGACATAGTCAGAGATGGAAGATTATTGTATACACCTGATAGACGAGGCAATGTACATGGGATTTAATGTAGTTTTGGTTAAGACGTGTATCGTGGTCATAATTGTTATCATCCTGATAGGAGGAGTGATAGGGGATATTTTTCAGAAGAGTTAAAGAAATAAAAGCCACCTACATTTGATGGGACAATGAAGAAGTCAGAGAATGTTGAAGCCTAGTTGCTTGCCATAAATATGTTTTTAAGATTGCATGATTACTCAATGAACATGAAGTCCATAATAACTACATTCAATCTTAAAGGTAAAGATGAAATCTGGTGGGAAGATGTAAAAAATGTGGTAACCCAACTCAACCATAACAACATTCAGAAGATGAACTTCCTCCTGAAAATGTTTCAGAAAATATAAAGAAGAGAATTGTTATAAGAAATAAAGTCATCGAAAAAGAAGAAAATACACCGAAGGAGAAAACATAGTAAACAAAGAAGGGCACTATAGGAAAAAAGAAAACTAAAAACCAAACTCCTCTTTCATCTACCATAAGGAGAAGTGCAAGACTTAACAAAATGGTAAAGGAGTCATCTCAACAATTCACGGTGTTTGTTAATTCGGAAGAGGAAGAAGTACCAAAGGTTCCATCACCAACATTATCACCAATTGATTATCCAGTGAGAAGAACACCATAGATTGATCCAGTGCAACAGGATATATATGACTATATTGAGTCTCAAGAGAAAAATGCTACAATAAAGGTATCTTCTTCTTCAACTCAAGGAAAAGAAGTTCATTCTGACAATCCACAAGCACCTCTAATTGTGAATACTTTGAAACAATAAATTTTTGAATTAGAGAAAGTGAACAGACATTTAAAACAACAACAAGATACATTATGTTGCATCGAGATTATCGTATGAAAATAATAAAAACTTGAAGGAGAAGAACAAGTCTCTCAAGAGAAAGGTCATAAGTTTGAAATAAAAAATTTTCATGAAGAAGCCCAGGATGGCAATTATTAAGAAGAAGGTAAAGAAAACAAACTTGGATGTTTTAGCTCAAGCTTTTGAAAGAGTATAGTGACATAGAAAGGCCATCAGTTTTGAATTTTTTCATGAGGACATGCATTGACCTCCGTGTGGGGGAATTTTGAGCCTCATAATTTCTTCTTTTTGACACTCTTTTTCCACATATTTTACTCCTTTTTTATAATCATAATCACTCATTGGGTAAGGAATCACAAAATCTATGGCATGGAACGTTTATGAAAGTCTTGTATTTCATAAGTTAATAATGTTATTTAGTATTAATGTAATATTTATTTTAGCTAGTGGATTGGGATGATTCTATAGCTAATGTCTAATTCTACAGCTAAGTCCACTATTTCATAGGTTCTAAGGTGCCAGCTAGAGTGACAAATATATGGGAAGATATCTATCAATGCACTCCATGATTCCTTCCTACCTTCATGAACCAGATCGATCAAGGAACAATATATACACCTGATGATTTGATTTTTTAATAGAAAATCATTAGAAAATTTCATTACGATATATTTCATAGTTAATTTTATTATTTTGTTAAGCAGAGCTAGGCAGGAAGCTATGAACATTTAATAATACGAGCTTCATAAAAATACTTTGTAAACAAACAAAAACACAGTGAGAATTGAAACTCTATTTTCAATCAAGTTATAAATAATCCTTCTTATTTTGGTGCGTGGTTGATTGTTCAAATGGATCTCATGACCCTGTTCTTGTGGAGGGCCCCTGCAACTAGTAAGGTTCTTTTATGTTTTTAAGTGAATTTCCTTATATAATTTCATAAGTTTATTTTCCAGATGCATCCCATAGAATTTCCTTATCATTTTCCTTTGTTTATTTTTGAGTCAAATAAAAGTAGTATGATTTTCTTGTTAACTAATTTTCTTTGTTGATTCAAGAGCACATGAATTGAGTTTAATGAGTAAAGATAAAATAAGTGAGAGTTTATATTTAGATTAAAATTGTAATTATTAAAAATAGAGGATTTGATTATAGCATTCATTTCAAGCAAGAGTGATTTATGATTTTGAGCAAGTGGGAATATTGTTGAAAATAGCAACAAGAAATGCTAATTGCTAAAAATAGCACTGCTATAAATAGAAATTTAGCGAGTGTTGATCTTAGCAATAATGGATGAAAAAATGGAAGTGCTATAAGTAGCATTCTATAAATAGAATTTCGGGATAACTTCCTATTTTAGTCAGTCCCTAAACTAAAATAGTGAAGTAAAATTCGAATTTGATCTTAGGAGCTGTTTGTAAAATAATTAATTATTTCATCTTGAGTTAATTAGCTAAGGAAAATCAAACATGAAGTCTATGTGGGGACATGCAATAGTTTCTCCATTAATTGAGGAATTTATCCATCAGTTAAAGAGATAAGTATGAGTTGTAATATTGAGTTGTAATTAGTTGACTTAGTTAACTGAGTCAAGTCCAATTAGATTAATTCAAACAGTTTTTTGAATTAATGTAAGTTTAGTTAGTTAATGCTTGCATGCATGTAACTATTGCACTTAAGATAACTAAGTATTCTCTCATAAATAACTCATGCATGTCAGTTCAGATAGAGATCGAGTTGAGATCGGATGGAGGGGCAGTGTACTATTAGTTGCGAGAATATTCTATTGTGAATATTCCTTGCATGCAAAAGGAATTATTTCCTTGAGGATTGTACAGTTACTTCTTCATGTTTAGTGAGTGTGATGAGGCCAATTCACACACGTGACATCATTGGACCCCAAGAAAAATTACGCAAGGAAATAGGAGGCTTGGAGGGCTTAAGGAGGGCTTATACTGTCTATTCAATATGTGAGCTATATTGTTTGATTACAGAGAGAGAAGGATAGCTTGAGAGCTGATTCCTTTTATAACTTGAACAAGATTTCCACTTGTATGATAATACAGAGTTGGGGTTTTAGGCTGCGGCTTTCCCTAGGTTATTTCTTTTATGTTATGCGTGATTGATTTCTCATTCTCAGTTATATGTGTTCTCTTGGTCTTTCTCAATTCGATTATGCATTCGCAAAAGTGTTGTAGAAATAGATCTTGTAATATGTTTTAGTATATTACATAATATGTTGATCTACAGTGGGAATTTCTACACATATATTTTCAATTCATTTTGGATTTTCATGCAACAGTGTGTTGGTATGAGAAATGATTTTATTCCTTTAGAGAATTGAGTTTCTTTCAAAGCATAATTCAGACATATAGTAGAGAGAGAGAGAGAGAGAGAGAATATGTGTTTTTCAGATTTAAATTTCATTTGAAAAGTCTAACATTGATTTATAATTCTAAGATTTTCATAAGTTGTGTGGATTTCATGATTAGATATAACCTTTATAAGAGTGAAATTAATTTTATAAGTGTGGGATTGATTTAATTTTATGTAGAGTTGTGAAAGTTTCTTTTGAAGAAGATGATAAAAGAATGTGATGATTTTAGAAATTTCTCTACTCATGTGCTTTCCAATAACTTAATTTAGAATATATATTTCAATAAACTATTTTAATTTAGAGGTGTGAATAATCAAGGAATTATGGCACATAAAATGCACTTACACTTCATCAACTTACTAGCTCTTATCGATAATTTTTGCAAGTAATTTGAAGTTAATTAAATTACCAAACATTTTGGCGTCATTCTCAGGTAAGTGTAACTAGGAGTCTTTTCTTTTGATTAAAAAAAATGATATGCATAGGGAAATATATTGTAGACATATATTTGTAGGTAGAGGTAAAATTTTAATTCCAAAATCATCACTTACCCCATCCATGACGTTGTAGTGCCACACCACCCATGAAAACTCATATTCCATCATTAACAGGCAAACACAAACTTCCTGAGGTACTTAGTTTTGAAATCCAACCTATAGATTCACCAACCTCATCAACTGAAGCAGTAATAAAAGAAGAAGAGCCTACATCCCCAACACAAGTAATTTTCCTATCTTCAATCGGAGAAAGACTTCTAGGAAAAGAGTTAGAGATCCCTAGTGAAGGAGAGGAGGAAGAAACCTATTTTAACTTACCATTGATAGAAGAATATAACTAGAAGCGCTAGAAGAAGAACCAAAAAGCCCAATTTGGGAACATTATATTAGTTCTAAAAAATCTACAATGGTTGGAGAAGAGGAAGGTGAGGTACATAATGTTAATGGTGAACAACCTAGGATTGGAGGAGGAATATGAGAAAATAGAGGTGGAGGAAAAGGGAGAGGTGGAGGTAGATGGAGAGGGGGAGATAGGAGAGATCTAGAACCCTTTAGATTTGCTATACTCGATGAAGATACAACAACTACAATGAAAAAAATATCACCCTCCATCCTTCCAAATTTTCATGGATTAAGAAGTGAGGATCCTAAGAGTTTTAACTCTTGTGTAGATCTTATGATTATTTTCATGACCGTCTATTGACAGTGTTGGACCCGCCAACATGTTATGAGATCTCCTTGGTAAAAAGTCCCAATTAGACCTCATATCATTTGGTGTAGGAGTCCCATCAATGGGTTGTACGGTAATGCCTTGACCACGGTTTCACATAGAGGCAAGTAAGATGTCCTTGTTGGTAGCAAGGGTGTCACAGTTGTATTAATCCAAGGAAGCTGCATCAACAGTTCTAACACATGGAGGGTGAGGTGAGTGCGCCCCTTGGAAACCTATGATAGCACGAAGTTAAGAAGGTAACACATGAGAAATGATGCATCACAACATGGAAGGAAAGTTAGCTAGAAATCCAAAGTGATGGTTAAACCAACAACACATTTTGGAATGATACATACATACATATACAGAAAGGTACACATCCATGTGTAAGAAGACAGATACATATATCATTTAGAGTACTCAAGATAGTTGAAATATAATAAAACATATCCATGAAACATGATGGCTCTTGTTATATTAAGAAATGTAAGTTCCAGTCATACAATACATCCATGTCTGACCACTAGTTCTGATAATGGAATGTTACAGCCACAACTGGCTGCTCCTCCAAAGACATATACTAGATTTTCATAGTGGAGAAGCCCAGGTTCATTACGGTACTCTCCAAGCTCTCTCTAAGATAGTATTATCAAAAGCTTGGCTAACTAAAATCCCTTACAATGAGTTATGAGGGACTATTTATAGCAAAGGGTGGGGTGACCCTCGACATTCCCCTTTCTGACAGTTCATCTTCCCTCACAACTCTTCATCTACTATATGATTGTTACATCAAATGATTGACACTTGAATTTACACTTGACAAGATGTTACATTACAATGCACATGTACTCTTGTAAGATAAAATGGCTTGAGAAAGCCATGCAACACATCACTATGACTAAAAGTTAGCACGTAAGCATTGTGTTTTCACCAAGGTTCACTTCAAACAGTACGTATTTTCAGTCATCATATCATGGACCAAAGGTAACAATTCTTCACATAGAAGCAGGATGACATATAACCAAGAAGTGATAGCTCCACAAGGCCTCTTGTACTTTACCTAGCTTGGTTCAAGAGTCATGCATGGTTTCATGCGAAACTAACCTACAAACAAAACAAGGAAACAAGAAACAAAGAAAAGTAGAAGCATAAGTAAATGTGAAAGCAAATTGAGTAAGAAAACAAGAAAGCAGACAAACCAATATGCAAAGAAAGAAAGCAAACAAGCATGCAAGAAAGCAAATATAAAGCAAACACTACTCCTACTCAAACGTTAACGGTCCATGGGCTTGATCATGTGAAGTAATACTTCCAATGTAGCCACCGATGCATTGGTTTCCCCATGTTGGTGAAGGCTTGGTCCACGATCAACTCGATTGTGTGGACCAGCACACAAGAAACATATAACAATGAAGACAAACACACTTCATGTTTAGAAGTGTCCACGGGACATATGTGAGTGCAAGTGCAAGACATGTGGTCTGTGGACTTGTCACAGTGTTATGTGAGACTGTTTGCAACTTTGGAGCATACGCATACTCTTGAGTGTGACATGAAAGAAAACAAAAGAAACAAAGAGAACTCCATCGTGCACATGTCTTGGCAATATAAGATTCCTTCAGTGCATAAGTGATGGGATCATGTAGTTCGAGTGGAGGAAGCATGATATGTGCGTGAGGTTGATCTTCAGTGCCTACAGATAAGTGATGAGGAGCCTCGGGTGATTGAACACCTTTCTTATGAGAAGCGAAACCAACCTCAAGATAGCGAGGGCCTGACATAACCATTAGCTCGGGTTGAAGTGCCTTGATAGTCTAAGGTGTTTCAACTTCATCATCATATAGATCATCATAAATAGGTGGCTTCGAAAACTCAATTGTGATAGAATCATCATTGTGACCAAATACGGGAGTGAATGGATCAGGACAACCATGATCAGAAAAATCAATGATTTCATCAGCATCCTCATGATCTAATAAATCAAACAGAGGGGTAGATGAGAAGTGAACAAATTCATCCTCTGTGTTTCCGAAAAATGTAGATGAAAGGTCAACTAGATTTTCAATGAATAGTTTATCCTCTCTGTTGTCGGATAACGGACTGACATCTAGTTTGTCCTACAAGTGATAAAAAATGGGTGCATCCCTAGATGAAGATACACATGCGGAATCATGGATGGCAGGTTCACCGAAATGTCAAGAAAGAACGAAGGGGGCTCAGGTAGAAGGCAGTCATCCTTCGCCAAGTTTTGATGCTGAAGCTCCTAGTCATACTCTTCATGAATGACAATGCATGTTGGTTGTGCAACACAAACTCCATAAGTGGCTCGATCCTCATTCACAACAAGTGTAGAGTCTGGAATGTAAAAACAAAAGGCAACATCATCTGGAGGATCATATGACTACGAAGATGGAGTTTGTGGTACAAAATATATATGGCAACTTGATGGAATCACAACCAACTCTGCGCGAAAATTAAGCGAAGTGATGTTGGGAGAATGTGACAGCAGAACAGATGTGTGAGCACGATCTCCTGCATAACTTTGCAATGGTGGAGCTGTTTCATGAGGGGATGACAGAGAGTCACTTGCGACAGTGACCGTGTCTGTCTGTATAACTCCGTCACTGAGGAAATATGAGCGATGCTTGAGTTCATATTTCTTCTTGGGATGTGAATATTTCTTAACGCAGTACTCGAATCTATTCCAAAGTTAGAAAAATTTCATCTGGCTCTTCAGAGCTTGAAATTGAAAATCAAGGAAGCACTGTAAGAAATACATAGGCGATTCATGTAGAGCCTTCCATTGTTGTAATAGTCTTTGGTCAAGATGTTCTAGATAGAAATGATGGATACTATCTTCAATGAGATTATAGAAGTGCTCGAGTGAGTGCACGCCATCAACTGGTAGGTTGCACAACCACCGATGTGGGGATTCACGAAGTGTGTATGCAAGCAATAGACTGGTTTGTTCATCAGAACATCTGTCATCCTGGTGAAGCATGGCAAGGAAGTCATGTGAGAACTCAGGCCAGGCCACCTGGCTTTCACCATCATACATGTATGTGGACAAGAGATCAAAAACTCCATCGTGATGGTAATAGATTTGGCATGCAAAAAATATCGTGGAGGGAGGAGAGGGCAAGACCCCATGATAGATATGCAAAGGTTCAAAATAGGATGAGAGGACACAACTTGTCATTTTGCCGTCTGTCTAGCACCAGATATGTTGACGGTGCTGGACCTACCAACATGTAAGGGGATCTCCACGGTAAGAAGTCTCAATTAGACCTCAGACCTTTTTGTGTACGATTCCCAGCAATGGGTCGTATGGTAATGCCTTGAACATGGTTTCACATAGAGGCAAGTAAGATGTCCCCATTGGTATCAAGGGAGTTGTAGTAAGTTAAGGAAGGTGCAGGAGTGGTTGTAACACATAGATGGTGAGGTGAGTGGCCCCCTTGGAAACCTGTGATAGAATGGAGTTAATAAGGGAAGACACAAGAAAAGATGCATCACAACATGGAAGGCAATTTAGTTAGCAATCGAAAGTGATGGTTAAACCAGAAACACATTTCGGAAATATAAGTACATACATATACAAAAGCCTACACATGCATGCGTAAGGAAATAGATGGATATGTCATTCTGAGTACTCAAGATAGTTGAAATATAATACAACATATTCGTAAAATGTGATGGCTCTTGTTATATTAAGAAGTGTAAGTTCCAGTCATATAATACATCCATGTCATCCCACTAGTTCTGACAACAGAACATTATAGCCACAATCGTTGCTCCTCCAAAGAGATATACTAACTTTGTGTAGTAGAGAAGCCAAGGCTCGTTACAATACTATCTAAGCTCTCTCTCAGATAGTATTATCAGAAGCTTGGCTTACCAAAATCCCTTACAATGAGTTATGAGGGACTATTCATAGAAAAGGGTGAGGTGACCCTTGGCGTTCCCCTTTGTGACAGTTCATCTACCCTCACAACTCTTCATCTACTCTATGAATGTTATATCCAACTATCAACACGTGAACTTACACTTGACAAGATGTTACATTACAATGCACATGTACCCATGTGAGACAAAATGGCTCGAGCAAGCCATGTAAGACATCACTATGACTCAGACAACTATTGGAAGACCAAATCTTTGACATCCTCATGGTGGTCAACAGTAGAAAACTGATGCCAAGCTTGGTAGTATGTGATGGTGTCCATGTACTCTGAGGTGAAATCTTTTTGGAACCTAACTATTTCCTTCATGGAATCTGGGTACACTACACGGGCTCCTCTTTCCAACTCATCTGATAGCATGCACATCATTATATTGAGTGCGACTGAACCAGCAACATACTTGCACATGATGTCTGTAGTGATGGACAAGTCTGGGCTGGTGGCTATGTGCATCAACTCGTCAATGTATGATTCAATCTCTAGTCACACCTATGCCTTTGTCTTTCCCTGGGTGAGTCTCCCAATAGATGGGATCACATGTGCATGCACAACAACATCCATACTCTTGAATACACATGCACGAGAAGCCTATAGACTAGTGATGAGGTGCAGGAGCTCTTCATAGTTTCAGATATGACTCTGGATGTGTACCTTCAACTCGACCACTCTCAGCTTCATCATCTTATGCAAGTGAAGCAGGGCTCCCTTGTATCTCATCGTCCAAGTTAGCATGTAATCAAAATCATCATGTACGTTTGACAGGATATGTACTCTTCTAGCACATCACTATTGCCAACCATTGAGATGGATGACTGCTTTATGCACGGTATCAAATTTGGAATATAAAACCCGCATCACTGTGTCAAGGGACAATACTTCATCCATTATTACCTTCTTCAATTTTGCATGGGCGGATGTTGTAACCAACTCTCCTCCTTGCTTGACTGTCTCTAGCTCCTTTTCCATTTGCTAGTTCTCAGCTGTCAGGAAGCAAACACTTGAGCTAGTAGCTTTAGCATATGCTCTGGTAGCATCAACCAATGCTGCAGGATGTTTGTACATGTCAGAGATGATCACTCGTTCGGTGAACTGCACAAGAGAAGTATGATCATCCACAGTCGACACTCTATGAGATTACACAACTCTATGTTGAGACTCATTGAATGAGATGTTGTGCATCTCCTCCACCAGATTGTCTACAAGGATTTTAGTTTCTCCTTGGTTGCTTGGGACTTTCTCCTCTTCTGGACATGATGAAGCTAGTGGGTCGACCTCTTGGTAATAAGACATGAGGTCGATGTCTTTCTCTAAATCCTATTGCTCCATATCTATATCCATTTGTTCAAGTGCTTTCTCTATCTCCTAAGCAAAGTCCTCCTCCTGTGATGCTTCACCCTGTCTGCCCAATGCCAACTATTCTAATGAGTCTACTATCTATACGAGCGTAGTTTCATCTGTCTACACAAGTTGTGCCCCGTGCTACACCTGTTCCTACTATGCTTCCTTCTCATGTCTCCATAGCTTCTATTACTGCTAGAGTTGCTCCTTCAACTCATGCAACTTCTTCTTTGTTTCCTCCATTCTCCTTTTCTCTCTATGACTTTGCACGTTTCTCTTGACGCATTGTTTCCTCTTTGCCTCTATTGCCAAAGATGCTTTCTCTTGATGCATTGTTTCCTCTTTTCCTCTATTGCCAAAGATGCTTTCTCCTTCACTACCCATTCCATAGCGGGGCCGATCGATTCATTGAGTCTGAAAGAGTTGTAACTTCAGAGGTTGAACGGATACTTCTTCAACTTCTCTGCTTCAACATCCGCATGCTTGAAACTCTGTATCTCGAATAACCCGATCTGCAACGGAAGAGCAGGCTAAGGTGCATTCTTCTTCCAGTGTAGCCTAACTTTCAATCCTACTGAGATGTGATATGATATTTCCTGCATGACAAGCTTGTCCAAGGAACACTTCGGTAGAACATGCAAAGGATTCTCCACATTGTACATCCATATGAAGGTGTCGGATGGTGAGGTATACCAATCAGCTATGTCGACAATGCCTCCATTGTTGCCTTCAACATGTAAGGTGGATCCTGTTCGAATATCATCTTGTAAATCGGGGTGAAAAAATGATTGGACAGTTGTGTGATAACTCCTCTAAAGCTACCTTTGGAAAACATCTTATGATAAGTGGTCACAGTAGTCTCCGTTAGTGTCGATGCCCACTTCAAGCTTGGGAACTCATGACAGCCACAAATTACATCTAAGATGTAGGCAGAGATGTAGATTTATGCTTGCTTATCTCTGGGTGGTTGTCGAGCACTTTTTGTTGTTCCTTCATATGATGAGCCAACATGTCAGACTAGTTGCATGGTTTGCCTTCTCTGGCCAGTTGGTCCAACATGATCACCCAACTCTATGGGAAGGTTTTCATGGTTTCTTGGCCATATGTTCGACATGCAAAGATTACAAAGTATTGATACACCTTCCATAGTATTTTTGTCTTGTAGACCTGGTTGGGTTTCATTCTGAGTTTAGCTGGCTCATTCACCCAGTTCTTCAAGATATCTCTAGAGTTGGCATTGCTGCTAGGTAAGCTGAAGTGAGTCTTCATGATGATCACAGGCTTTGACATCTGATACATCTCATCATAATCCTAGGACTTGAAGGTAATAATCTCCATCCCACTGGCACTACTCAATGCCATCATCTTAGGATCATTGTGTGAGACAATCCAATGTATCATGTCCGCACATGGGAGCACGGGATATAAGCATGCAATCTGGTAGAAGCTAGACTTGTGGACGTTCACATACACTTGGTAGTCTTCGAGGTCTTCCCCAAATGTGCCTGCAAATGCATCATTGACCTGTTACCACTTCAGCTTGATGTCCTTGTCTATAATCAGTGTGGTATCTTCGTAGATCACAAGCTTGTAGACACTCACTAAACTACTACTCTAGTTGTGCTTCTGTCAATGTCCTTTGATCCTACTCTCTTGGAGGGCATTAATATTGAACTGTTAAGAGGTGGACAAACACCTCCTAGATCTGGAGACAAAGTGACATGCATGGAAATAAATCCGTCAGCAGAAACCAAAGAAAAATTGAGGAATGACATGCAACATACCTGGGGATTAATTGGCAAGGATTGCACAATTTTTCCTAGGAGGATGGGAGACTGCCTTCAAAAACTACATAAAAGGAAGTTTACGCTGTCTAAGGAGGCTGGTTGGCTACTAGAATCGTGCATTGCACAATCTAGGCTGGCCTGCTGGCTGTTGGAGCTATGCAATGTGCAAATTCAGCTGGCAGTGGCTGGAAGCCGAGTGACTGCATTATGCAATTTTATGAGATTGGCTTCCATAACTACACAAAAGGAAGTTTACACTATTTGAGGAGGCTAGTTGGCTACTAGAATTGTGCATTGCACAACCCAGGCTGGCCTATTAGCTGTTGGAGTTGTGCAATGCGCAATTTCAGCTAGCATTGGCTGGAAGCCGAGTGACTTTCTTAGAGAACTATAAGGATTATTGTATGCCCGATAATCTTAAGGATGAAGTTCTTAAAATGATGTAGAAAGAAGATGAATATCTTGAATATTTCATTGAAATATTTCCCTATAATTTTAAAGGGGCTAAAATGCATGAACTAGATGAAGAAACTTTGAAAGATTTCTTATTAAAATCCATTATAGATGAGTGGATTGATCTCCTCAATTTGATGGGTAAGGGAGATATTTCTTAGTTATCATTTGTATAAATTTATGAGTTGTGCATACACATTTCAAGAGGTAAGGAAAGAACTAGGAAATATCTAAGAGATCCTCTCTTGTCTAGGATTAATAAATCTACAGCTAGGACTGTAAGTAGGGTTGAATTAGGTAATTTTCTTGACAACTTTAAAGTAGACATTATGGGAAGTCTTGGTGAGAAAATAGATAGCCTTAAAGGGAAAAAGAAGAAAAATGTTGAAAATGATGCATTGTCAGTATTTTGTCCCAAATGTAGAAACAAACATTCTCTGAGAGAATGCCCTCTTGATTTAAAAAGTGTAGAAACATGCGTTATATGTGTAGAAGATCATGATACAAAAGAATGTCCTTCAATACCAGGTCTTAAAGCAGTTTATCAAGAGGAAATGATACCAAATTAGGTAGATTATCTTTGTTTTATTGCTAAGAGACCATTGTAAAATTCATAACCAAATATGACTTAGGGATTTAGCACTCAAGAATTTTCACAACCATCACAAACAAATTGGACTGCACCCATGCCTTGGAAATCTTGGCCTCAACTTTGGGCACAAGGATGGAAGAATCCTTATGGAAAATATCCTCAATATCGTCAATATCAACAACGTTATCATGTTTTTCCACCACAATATTTTCCTGAACGTGTTAAACAAACTCAACCTCAACATCCAAATCCAAAGCTTTCATTACCATTTTTGCAAAGACCAAATCAATTTCCTCCAAATCCAAATAATAATAAAAATGCACAATCTATTTACCATATGGAAGGATGGAATTTCCAAAAGTGCATGATAACTCCACTAGATCTAAATAATCTCCAACTTAGATCTAGTATAGTATTGGAAAAGAAGTCCCCTACAATTGTTATTCAGGAATCTAAAAAAGAAAATGCCTTTGAAAAAAAGGAGCCTCTCAATGAAAAGGAAAAATTCAAAAACAAGTCATCCCTACAGATTTTGATGACATTCCAACTCCTATTATGGAACAACCTTTAATATTTATTTCAAAACCACCTTTTCTAGAAAGGTTAAAAATACATGAAGGGGTATAAAAGTAGATTTTATTGTTTGATTATGATTTGTTAGATGAGGTGAAAAATGTTTGTATAAAAATTCCTTTGCTACAGGCCATTAAGGAAATACATTTTTTCGTAAAGTGTTGTATTAACCATAACCACCCTCCAAAATTTTTCCTTAGCTTCATTTTTGAGACTCCCTACCAAGCATCCTTAACAACATGTCTTGCACTGTCAAGTACATAGGCGTCAGCTAAGCTGCAAAGGCTTGCCAGCTTGTGCATGTCAACTTGCTAGCCTCCCATCATAAGTTTCCTTTCCAGACTTAGGTTACATTCTGGCAGAGAGTTTCAGTTAGAATATTGCACAATTCTGGAGGGGAACCTGATTTCCCCCCATAAATTGCAAAATCCTACTAGCTGCCTACTGGGTTCCAGAATTGCACAATCCAACCAGGAAACCCTCCCTTAGAAAACTATGCAATGCAGCTAGTCATTGGGCTTCTGCCCAAAAATTTTGCAATTCTGGGAGGCATCAACTTGCTAACACCAAAAATTTCACAATGCTTGAGGGACAGCCAACCCTGCTCAGCCCAAAAATTGCATAAATCCCTTTCCTGAGATTGCAAACTATTGTATGTGCCTTCAGGTTGATCGGTTCCCTCCGGGACAAAGAAATCCTAATTTGCATGCATGGGCTACCTTTTCCCAAAATAGCAAAAAGAAACATGTAGAAAGAATCACTAAACATTAGGGAACTATTTTTAGCAGCTGGAGGTTACATGGAAAGATGGCTTTAGAAACTTCCCCCAAGTGTCGTTTTTTCCTACATTTCTGGCAGGCACATCATAAGCCTCAAACTTATTTATTGGATGTTGTAGAGATCATTCCTGACATTGATCTTGGAGCTCTGACATCTCAGAGCACATCTAGGAGTCTTTGGTACATTCAACTCACCTTTTTTTGGGTAACTATACTTTTCATGTTATTTTTTGCTTTTCATATTTTTCTTTCTACAAATGTTGTATGCTTGGTTTTTTTAAATGCCTATTGTCATTTTAATGTATATTAACTTGTAGAAGCCTTGTTTCATTTTTTGTTTATGCCTCATTGTTGTCATATGCATGACACTGTTTTGCACTAATGGTCATTATTGTGGTGACTTGTTTCACACACATGCACACACTCCCATTTTCTGTATCTTTCATTTACCATTTGCATGCATGATCATTCACTCTTTCTTACATTCAGTCTCACCATGCATTCAACTCACTTCATGTTTTCAGTCACCCGTTGACGGGTCTGGGCTATCTTGGCTCGGACCTTGCCTCACTCGGACAAAAATGCACATTTCTGGAAGTGAAGGATCTACCTTCCCTCCAGAAATTTCATAACCCTGGATAGCACTGAACTCTAGGCTTGCATTGCGTAATTCGTAGAGGTAGTGCCTTGTTGACCCAAAAAATTACAGAATGCAGTCTCTAGGAATGCATGTGCTTGATGATTGAAATTATGCATTGGACAGTTTTAGCCCTTAACAGGTAGACTGGACTACACGTTGCATAGATCCAATAGTCAGTCAACCTCCTAATGAACCACACTATGCTTTGCATAGTTTTGGCAGTTAGTCTCCCAGCCTCCTGGTGAGAAGTACGCAATTTTTACTACCAGTCACCTATGTATGTTGCATGTCAGTCCTCATATTTGTTTTGGTTTTTAACTGACAGATTGCTTGTGATGAGTGTCTGTATGTCTCCAGGTATAGCAGGTGTTCACTCATCTTTTAGCAGTACTAGTAGAATGACCTCCAATAGACCAAGGTCAAAGGATACTGTTGGAAGTGAAACTGAAGATGGAGTTGAAAAAGTGTCTATGGGCCTTCCCGTTTACAAAGACACCAAGCTGGTCATAGACAGATACATCAAGATGAAATGGAAAGACATCAATGATACATTCTCAGGCACATTTGAGGAAGATTTGGAAGACCACAGGGTCTATGTCAACATTCACAAATTTGGCTTATACCAGATTGCATGCAGTTATCCCGCATTTGCATGCGCTGACATGATATATTGGATTGTCTCACACACTGATCATGAGACAATGATGTTGAGCAGTGTGAGAGGGACATAGCTTGCTACCTTCAAGGCAAAGTACTATCATGGGATGTCTCACTTCCCACAATGGTGATCTCAATGGAGAAACCCTTCAGCATGTGCAACAATGTAAACTCCAGAGATATCTTGAAGAGTTGGGAGAAAGAGACAACTAAGTTCAGGAAAACACCCAGTCTACTACAAGGCAAAGATACTGTGGAAGGCATGTTGATACTTGGTCATATTTGCATGCAGCTTATACAACCAAGAGTTCACAATGACCTTCCCACAGAGCTGGGTGACTATGTTGGACCAACTAGCTAGCGAAGAAAGGCCATGCAACTGGTCTGACATGTTGGCTCTGAGGTTGAAGGAACAGGTGACAGGAGCCCCACATCCACCCATAGGTCACCAAGCAGATATATACATGTCTGCTTACATTATGGATGTAATTTGTGCCCATCAGCAATTCCCAGGTTCGAAGTGGGCATGGACACCTTTGGAAACCACTGTGGACACTTATTGAGATTGTTCTCCAAATGCAACTTCTGTGAAGTCATCACACAGTTGTTAGACCACTTTCTCACCCCTATGTACTTTCTCACCCCTATGTACAAAATCATATTTTAGTAGGATCAACCTTTCATGTCGCAGGGAGCGAGGAAGTGTTGATCAACATAGGAGATTGGTATGCCTCTCCCCTTGGTACCTTCATATGAATGTATAGCACGGAGAAGCCTCTCCATGTTTTACCAAAGTTGGCCATGGACAAGGTCATCATGCAAAAAATGTCATATCACATCTCAACAAGGTTGTCAGCTAGACTTTAGAGGAAGAAGAAGCCACCTTGGATTGCTCTTGCTTTGTGGGCAGGTTGTACATAATACAAAATCTCAAGCATGCTGATGCCGAGAGGGATGAGTTGAAAAGATTCACTTTCGGCACTAGAAGTTTCAACCTGTATGACCTGCATCGCTTTGTAATGTAGCACTTTTTAAGAGTGCAATTTCTGTGGATCCACAGGGTGTGTCATTGGCCTAAGGAAGGCCCATGGATATCTTGTCACAAGTTCACTAGTCTTAATGAACCGGTCGGCATAGTTGTGGATTGGTTAGCAATGTGGCGTGAAGGAGCATCTTAGGGAGCACCATCATCAGCAGAAACAAAGGTTAACAAACCTATACATGACAAAGGAAAGAGAAAGGTTGATGATATCACATAGGCATAAAAAAGCTACATGTTCAAAGTAGATCCACTCATGATGAAAAAAGCTTTGGAGATCAAGGCTAAGAGGCTACAATGTGACAAGAGGAACGCACAAAGGAAAATAGATAAATGGAGGATAGAGGAAGGAGAGAAGGAGTTGAAAGAGTTGAAGAAACAACTCCAGGAAGAACAAGAGTTGCACAGAAGAGAGAAGGAAGCACAAAATGAGGCACAACATGCACAAATTGTAGAATCTACACCCGTATAGGCTATAGACTCATTCGAGTAGCTAGCATATAGTATATATCGTGAGTAGTCACAGGAGTAGGACTTAGCTCAAGAGATTGAATAGATGCTAGAGATGATGGATATGGATGCGATGCAACCAGAGTTAAATCAAGATTGACACCTGTTGCGGCTTCAGAATTTTGCTACCGAAACATGGGGGATAACCACCCGATCCAGACCTTAAGATAGTTCCTTTTTTGTTTAACATGGTGGCTCTGACTGGGGATAATGGGACCAATTTCCCAATGTCGGTTTTAAGATGAGAGTGGGTGGTCCGTGAGTGTTTTTGCAATAAAATAATGATAATCTAAGTGACTTATTCTATGATGTAATTTCTCTAACTTCACTTATTAGAATATAAACCCAGGTGTTCTTGCATGGTATGTGATGTACAAAGATATCCTTTTAACATGTTATAGTAAATATTGAACATAATTAAATGGAGATGATAACATAAAAGATAATTGCTTCGACTAAATAGTTAGTCAAAGGAATTTATAAAATATATTGCATGTCTCATGAGTTAAATATGAAAATCAAAACCTCAGTTATGGCATCAATACAAAAGTACAATTAATGCTTCACAGAAACAATAAATCTCACATATAATTCATGAAAAGAGACTTTTTCCACTAATTAAATGTAAACAGAATTATGCATACATAATAATACTACCAGATGTATGAAGTCCTACTCATTTGGCAAATGACATAGACCAAATTCTACCTTTAAATCAAACTGTCTCCCAAGACTACAAAACTGCATCAAGAGAGGAAAGTAATCTGATATCTAAAAGAAAAGATCATGTTCCATCTTTCGCCAAAACATTCGAAAACTTACAATAGTGCATTCTTTACAAATGTTTTCGATAAAATTCTTGACCCTTCTCTAAATGCATGAGAATGGTATAAATACTATTCTAACTAAGTATGCAAAAATAGATTATACAAAATTTGAGGAGGTTTCAAACAACCTTCCTCCTACATAGGTAACTAACTCCAAAAATAAACAGAGATCAACTAAACTAAACTAAGAGGATGACTTGTTGTTTGCCAACTTGTCCTTTAAATCGCAAATATCGATCATTGGCTAAATTTGAGGAGGTGGCCTGAAATGAGATTTGAGTTTTCCTGTAAAGATTGCATCAACAAGAGGTGGCAACATCCTTTGAGTTGCATGGATGGAATAGTCTAGGGTCATGATTTACCTATGTGGTTTGACAAGATACTACGAATACGACTCCTAGTCGGTCGTGGTCAGTTTCGTAATTGCATCTTTTTGTTTCCCCTCTTTTTCTTACCAGCCTTTACTCAGAGTAGTTAAGTCAAGAATTTATTTTGAAATTACCCTCCTTCATGAGATTCGTAGCGAATAGGTATGATTTACTACCTTAATGAAATTCTTTGATACTCCAGCTGCCCTCGCGACTACCAGCTCAGCCTGTTTTATACTAGCATCCCAATCAGCAAAGAGGATTCCTTTGTGAGTTTCCCCAATCTTGGGTAGATTGGCCTTCTTTCCCTCTTCTGACTCCTGCCATTCAATGAATTCAGAGATTTTGGTCTTTAAATCATTAAAATCCATGCTCCGGTCGATGGCTCTGTCTATGAGATGGTCACTGATAATCAGGTAGTGAGTGATGTGTAATAGCTTCTGGTAGAAATACTCTTGCTATTTGACTAGAAGATTATTTAATTCTAGAGACTCTTTCATGAATTCCTCAGCAGTACGAACATAGTTGTACCTGTCCAATGATTGTTATAATTCCTCAAGTTGCATGTTTTTGGCTGATAAGTTGGCTTCATGGATTATTTTCAAGGCTTCCATGTCTTGCTGCAATTGTCTAAGTTGTTCAGCTGCTTGCTTTTTCTGTTTCGAGATCTTGTTCGAGCTGTGCAATTCTTTCCTCCCTTTTGTTTAGCAGAGTAGACAGCCCAATATCCTTATGCATAGTGGTCGACACATATGCTCTTGTGAACTATGATAGTCTGGTCAAGTTCTCAGCCGGATTAAAAGGCATGTCCTTCTAAACAATTGGCTCATCTCCAGGTGAGAATTTGGGTGCATCTACCCTTCTCTTTTTCCTTTTCCTTCAGACTACAACCTTGGGGAGAGGGTTATAGAATAAATCAAGTGGAGGTATCTCTGTCACTTTTAGAATAATTTCTGATGTGGTAAGATCAGGGATGACTTCAGCATCCTCAAATGTTGTTGCTTATTGATCTATAGGTGTAGACTGTTCACCGATAGACTTGGGCTCTGTATCTTGATGAATTTTTATAGGAGTCTTGAATTCTTCTATTTCTTGAGTATTTGGAGATTTGGGGCTGTCTTTCAATTTTTTATTGAAATGATAACATTCCTACTCCAAACTAGTGCCTTGGGCTTCTGAACTTGACTTCGTGGCTGTAGTGTCCATTACCTATTTTTTGGCTAGCTTCCTGCTAGACTCAGTCATATTGTCTGCATCCTAGACTTTACCTATGTCTGTTGTATTTTCAGTGTTTACCTGAGAGGCCTTTTGAGAGCTAAGTCTTGCGCTATCAACAATGTTACTAGGGTTAGGCTTATCCTCGGGCTTTAATAGATGCATTGGAATGACCTGAAGCCTCTCATTCCTGAATTCCTAAAATCTTTGAAAATATTTAGGTGTCAGGTACCCTTTTCCCATTCAAGTGCTTGCTCGAAATAAATTTCTAAATACAACAAATCCTCGAACTAATTATCTCCATTATTATATGCCTTGAGCTTTAGTCCTATAGTGACATTGTATGCCACTTTGTTTGGATCAAATTGCCTTGCAGGCAATGTATGAAGCCCGAGGGCTTCTATTTATGATGATTCCCTAGTAGCATGAAAACAATTAGATAAAGTAAAAGAGCTACATTTGATAGGGAAAGTAGACCATAATGACTTCTTGCCATCTTTAAGAACTTTAGTTAGGACCTTTCCCACACTTTTGTAGGCAATTTCCCTTGCTAACCGCTTATCAGAAACATATAAGGGAAGGACGTTCTAATCAGCAGTGCTACCAAAAACCCTAATGTAGGTTAACCATTCCTGAATGAAATACTTTCCTATAGCAAGAAGGTCTATTGTAGCTTCTTGGGAAAACCTAGGGGCTTCGTTATTGAAAATCATTGGGTGTAGGGGCAACACGATAGAATGAAATATCTTGTAGAAGTGAGGTATGTAATGTGATTCCCATATTTTTTATGACTAAGATGGATTGGGTAAGGATCTTGTATGGTCCATTTCCAACCCATGGTGGGAAATGTTTTGAAGAAACAGATAACATCCATAATATAAGCACAAAAATAGAAGGGAGGGAGGTTGTCTAAATAGGAGGCTTTCTTTTGTCGATATTTAGTAATGGGGGTGAATAAGTTGTCAGATAGGATAGAAGGCCAATTCATGATGTAGGAATTAACACAATCATCGATCAAGGGAATCCATTCTATTGAAAACTTAGTGTTATTTGGTAGTACGTACAGTCTACACAATATTGGTGCTGCATAAATTGTAGGTGTTTTCCATATAGACTATTGCATACATACCCGATTTCTCATACTTGAATTTGTTGTCTAACATTCTCCAAGTATAAATTAACTTGAAGGGGTCTGGATTATTCTTTTGCGAAGTTAGCCACAAATGTGTTGTCGTACATTTCTTGTTGGTCAGGCATGTGATACATAGCCTTTAAGTCTTCTTCCCTCAATGATCCTACGAGATCCATCCTTGAATTCTTGAACTGCCTATCTTCAATCATAAGGTTTTCTACCACCCATATGATCATGTCTGTGTAGGGAAGGATTTTGGCTCTTGCTCCTATCCTATGAAGGAAAGAATAGGAAGAATCCCTGCATTGAGGTATTGAAGGCTTTGTTGACCCAGCTGTTGCTCTCGTAATAGTAATTTTAGGATGCTCGTCCTCTAGTCTGTTGTAAATTACTTCCCAAGTTTTTGTGCCTCTAGCTACATCACAGAATGTATCAGCAAAGATAGGATCCATATTTGTATCCTCTGTCTCAATAATGGTCTTCTTTGTTTTCTTCTGCATCACCTTTCTTAATGACATGTCTTTTGTCGCTTGCCTGAAACAAACAAGAAATATCAGAGCAGACGATATCAAGTAATTAAGAGTAAAATCCTCTGTGAAATGACTTCGGATCGTGAGAAAGTTTTTTATGAGATACTCAATTATAACTATCCATAACCTGGAGAATGATTACCCTCCCTCAGGTTGCTAAACATTTAATAACGTGTCAAGTTGTTTGTTCTTATTATTGAAAACATAATTATTACACATGCTTTACCTCCTTAATCGCAGATCACGGTCTTTAAAGGGGTACCATGTAACACTTATCATATATCAAGTGAAATGTGATTGCAAAATTCGCAATATCACATTTCACAAATCGTTAACATTTGTCCTAAGGCATCTTTGAGTTTTTTCCAAATTGTGAAGTGCGATTGCGCAATGACAATATGAGATTATCACAGTGGGAGACCTTTCACATATCATAATTTTGTAAAGGATTTACAAAATAGTGATGTGAAAAAGCGTTATATGCGATTCGCAATATAAGTTTCCTCCTTAGCTCATTTTGCAAGGTTTTCGTATGTTTTTATTTAGAGTTAGGCATTATTGTCCTAGGCTTAAAAATTTTAAAAGGGACCCCATTTATAACTCAAATACTACCTATTTTTAGATAAAAATGGGGTGGTTGTTTCGTAGTACAACAATTGGCGATTCAGTTGGGAGAACCAGTTATCTAAGAGTAGTTTTCTGAAATTTCTAAAAAATTTCAAAGTCATTGGAGTTATAAGCATAATGATTTCATGAGTTATAAGGTAAACAACATTTCTCTTAAACCATTATTACTTGCTCAAGCCCATCTGCTTAATTACTTCACCCTTGTAATGATAGAAATATAAATGGTAGCATCAATAAATAATAAGTCTTAAAATAATATAGTAGGTGCCTCCTGCAGATTAGTTTTTTTGTTTTTTACTCATTTATCATAGGTAGAGCCTTTGTTGCTAGCACGCATTCATAGCCTTGACATGGTTACCTTTTAACCAACAGTGATCCATTATCCCATCTATATGAATTTTTAGATTTCAAAATGATATTCATTTGAATTGAATATCCCTTGGACTTTGTCCCTTATTTTTTACCTTTTGAGTGTAATATTTTTCCTTAAAAGCCATTGTCTAGGCGTGGTAACCTACTAATGACAATGCTATTCACCGGTTGTAAATAAACTAAAAAAGTTGCCTCTTGACGAGACCCCTTGTCTTCTGATCAAGAAGATCATTAGCTATTACCCAGTTTTGATATGCAATATTGGTAATATTAGTTTTAATTACTTCCATATGAACATGATAAGCAATCTCGTAATGAGACTCTTTATCTTTTAAGTTTTTTATATTTTAGAATTACACTCTGAAAAAGGAAAATTTTAATAGATGGGGTGGGCCATTGGCCTTTTTAAGGGTCTTGGGTGATAATGATAGATTTTTTAAGATACTGATATGCAAGAAGTCCTTGCCAGGTTAAATATTCTTTTCTTGACTGATAAGAAAACCTTCATATCCTATAAAGATAAGAGTTTTTCGTAAAATAAATGTTTGTAAGCAAGATCAAGTTTTTCTAGAGGGATGAAGTTTATTTTAGTACTCAAATGTCCTAATTGTTTGTTTTAACTCCTATTTTCTTATAGAAGTGAAAATTTAGAAATGTTATCAATGACTTATTTTTAAAAGCCAACAGTAAATAATAATTAACAATTATTTTCGTAAAAAAGCAATATATTACAAAACTAGAAGAAGTTATCTGCTAAGAAAGTACCTTTTCAACATTTTCCCATTAACAGGCAAAGAATCTTTCCTACCGGACAAGTCTTGTAAAAGAAACGTTGATAGTCCATTTTTTTCAATAATTTGAAAAGGGCCAAGCCATAGTCTTTGGAATTTGGTATGTCTACTTTTTTCCTCATGTGCCTTGTCCAATTTTAGAACTAAGTTACCTCCTTCAAAGAATTTTTTACTCGAAAAAGTTGTATCAAATAATTTTTGACTAATTGTTGATGATGGAAGTGGGTTGCTTTAGCCTTTTCTCTTTCTTCTTCGAGTTTCAAAATTTGAAATTGTTTAGCTTGGAGAGAAGATAAAGGGATTTCATTGATAGATTGTACTAGGGCAAGAGATGGGATTGTTACATTTGTGGGGTTTACAACTTCTTTTCCATAAACTAAAGAAAAAGGAGAAGAACCAATAGAGGCTTTCTGAGTAATCTTGTCTTCCCATAGAGAAAATGTTAGTTCTTTATGCCAATTCCTATGATTTTGATCAATAGTTCTTTTGATAAATCTATGAGGTTTTTGTTTGTTGATTATGCTAAACCATTACCTTGAGGATAATGATTAGCTAAATATTTTAACTTGAAACCTCGCTTAAGAGCAAACTCTACCATTGTATTTCAAGAAAAGTAAGATGCATTGTCAAACATTAAAGTTGAGGGTAAGCCAAATACGGTAATTATGTATTGATCAATGAAATCTATGATGTTTTTTGTATTAGCTATCCTTAATGGGACAACTTCTAGCCACTTAGTAAGGAAATCAGTAGTTGTGAGGATGTACCTATGTTGCTTGGAAGAGTTATGAATAATCTCACCAATTATATCTAATTCCCAGTGTTCGAATGGTTGTTGGATGTTAACTGGTTGGAAAGGTAATGCTCTCTTTCTTTCTCTTCCGGCCATAGTTTGACAAGTTTTGCACTTCCTTGCATATTCATGTGCATCTTTAAATATCATTGGCCAGTAATATCTTGTATGCAGGATTTTGTGAGCAGTGGTATTTCCTCCAAAATGTCCTCTATTTGGTCCATCATGTAATTCCTGCATGACTTTCGTAGCTTTAGGTTTCTCTAAGATCTTAGTAATATTGAAACATAATTCTTCCTAAAGAATACGTCATTGGCTAGCTCATACTGTTTTTTCTTTAATCTTAAAGCTCTCTTTGTTTTATAATTAAGGTGCATCGGATCATATCCATTTTTAAGATAACATTTCAAAGCAGCATATTGTGATTGCATATCATTGAGGCTTACCTCTGATATTTGCAATTCATTACCTTGATATTCTTGTGATGGTAACTGCGAAGCTCTTATCAACATCCTACAAAAACCTTGGCCCCTGATAATTTTAGCTGGATGGATTTCCACATCATATTCTTGGAGTGCAGTTACCCAATTAGCTTTTTTCTCCCCTACTTCTCTTTGAATTAGTAGTTGTCTTACTGCATGGTAGGGTACAACTATCTTTGTATGGGTTTTAAGAAGAAAAGGTTTGAAATGATTCAGAGTTTTAAAGACTGCAAATGCTTTCTTTTCTATAGCTGAATAATTTAATTTGGTGCCTTGTATGTTAGAACTAAAAAAGGAGATTGGTGCCTCGACATTTTCATCATTCAGCTATGTCAAGAATGCAGCATACGAAGTATCATATGAAAACGTATATAATACAAAGGGTTTGAGATAGTCAGGATTTGTGAGTGAAGGGGAATTAGTAATGGCCTTCTTTATCAACTCAAATGAATCTCATTCATCCATGTTCCATCTGAAAACTTCATTTTTTCCTATCATCACTTGAAAGGGTAAGACTATTTGTGAAAAATCTAGGACAAATCGTTTAACAAAATTTATTTGGCCTAGGAATGATTGCATGATTTTCTTATTGTGTGAGAGGCGAATTTTTTCTATTTCTTTGATTCTAGTATTAGGATTTATGTAAATTCCTTTCTTGGATACTATACACCCAAGGAGTTTGCCTTCTTGTAAAGCAAAATAAGATTTCTTGAGGTTTAAGGAAATGTCATATTTCATGCATCTTTCAATGATGTGCTTAAGGTCACTTAAATGATTGTTCCTATCCTTGGAATAGACTGCAATATCATCCAAGTAAATAACAATTGATTTATTAACTAGACCTCTAAAGGAAATGTCCATAGCATGTTGAAATGTGGCACCAACATTTATGAGTCCAAAAGGCATTTTCTGATAGGCATATGTTCCCCATTTGGTCTTGAATGTTATCTTTAATCTGTCATATGGATGCACAAGGATTTGATTATATCCTGAGAACCCATCTAGAAATGACATTAATTTAAACCTGTAACTTACTGCAGTACCTGTTCCATAGTAGGAAGAGTAAAATTATCCTTTTGGCAAGCATTGTTTAGGTTTCTAAAATTGATTCAGATCCTAATATTACCGTTCTTTTCCTCACAGGTACCATATTCAATACCCATTTAGAATTCTTGACAGGGAAGATTATCTTGGCCTTCAGAAGCTTTTTCAATTCTAATTTAATTTGACTTTCAAGGTTTGGGTGAAGTTTTCTAAGCTTCTGTTGAACTGGTTTTTCATTTGAAATCATGGGTGTGGTATGTTGAATTATAGAGGTATTATAGGTTTTGAGATCTGCATAATCCCAAGCGAAGACACCTTTATATGTTTTTAATAACCTGATGAATGATGCTTTTTCATGAGATCTTAGGTCAATAACTAGGTTGATATTTTGAGGTTTCTCATTTGATCCTAAGTTTACTACTTCAAATCTCAGGGTAGAACTTTTAGTTTTGGAGTTTGTAATTTTCTTGAACCTATCTTTCAAATCATAAAGATTTTCCATCCTCACCACGGACATAGGAATTGGGTTTAGATCAAGATTACTTTTTATTTCTATATATGTTCACGCTCGTCTAAGATCTACTCTTCATATGATCCTTCTGATGTAAGGAAATTTATTATATCTACATCATTATTGAACACTCTTCAATTTGTTATATTGTGAGGAATAGATGGCCTAAATATTAATTCTATTGGAAATATGTGTGGAATAAAGTCTTCTGATGGTAGAAGTCTAGATGCCACATTGGCAAGTAAGTCAGCACTTGCGTTTTGGAGTTTAGGGATTGAAGAAATGTTAAAAACAGAAAAATGAGAAGTCAATTTCTGAGCTAAAGATTGATAGTGTTTAAGATGCCCAGAAACACAATGAATTGCATTTCTCACCTATTTCAAAATTATTTAAGAGTCACCATAAACTTGAAGGTATTTGACATTAAGAATGATGGCTTTATACAGTCCTTGGATCAGTGCTTCATATTTGGTGATATTATTTGTACACTGAAATTCAAGTTTGCAGGCCAGCATAATTTTATCTCCTTACAGATTGATCAAAATGCATCTTGTACCCGTACCATCTTCTGATTTGGAACCATCAAAATAGAGAGTCTAGAACAGAGACTCATTATAAATTTTATCAACTAAATTTAAACACTTGGAAGCATATTTTTGTGAGAAATTCTCGATTTGCGAAATAACAACATTATCTAGAAAGGGAGACTTTTGAGCATTAAAAGATCCTAAAAAGGACTCGGCTAAATAGTTTCCAATGATGTTATTAGTGAAGGCAACAAGTTCATTGCTTCCCTCAAGGTCTGTGACTATATAATTCATGAATTTTTCTTGGCCTATCATGATTTGGTTTGGTTTACCATTGTGTGGCAACCACATGCGAGAGAAGTCAGTTGCAAAATAACTATGCAACTTTTTATACCAATCCCTACTGAGATTCAAACCATAAAATTCAGGGATATCAACTACCAATATATGAATTATTGATGAAACTTCTGGATTAGAAGAAAGACTAATTGAAACTGATTCTATTTCTCGAAGTCCCTCTACTTTTGTCTTGTCTAATTGAACTATGTGCACTACAGATTTTTGAGGTGTAATGTTCAATTTAGTACAACAATGCTTGGCATTATGTTTGAGGAGGCTCTTGAGTCAAAAGGGAAGTTATGAATTGTTGGCATTATGATGCATGTGTTGTACTTGATGGCAACCCACTCATAGAAGAACATCTCACTTAGTTATAACTAGATGAATCTTCAGAAGAGATATCAGATGTGACAGGACAGCTCAAAGGAATTAGATGATAGTTCTAAGTATGACAAGTTAGCTTTGCCATCAAGTCCAAAGGGGGAGATTCTTGGCATTATGAGACAAGTGTTGTCCTTGATGGCAAATCACACAGATGACAGATCATAGTGTAGCAGGTCAGCAGCAAGGATTTGATGATCAGACTACAAGAATGAAGAGAAAATATATATACGCATGTTCAATTTGACGAAGCCGCGTATACACGTGGGTTGGATGTTCCCAAGGCGCATATTCGTATACACACACTTTCATGCAAGGAAAAGCATGTATATGTTGGAGAACTTACTTTTGGTCTATGGTAGTTAGTCCTTAGTATTTGAACCTATGATTTTGGACCATAGTATCCCGTCAGATGTGTTGATCCCTAGTATTGGGTCCATGGTATTGATTTGTTATGGTTTCGGACCATGGTATTGTGAAAGGCGTTAGACTATAAAAGGAGAAGAAGATCATTAGGCAAGTGAATGGAAATACTTGAATATTTGATGTAGTATGAGATCTAGTATGCAGGATATGGGTTATGATGCATTGCTTGATCTGAGCTAAGGAGGGATCTCACCGGTTGATGGAGAACAAGATCTAAGGATAGGTCGGGATCAAATGGTTTGAAATGATCTATCTCTATATGGTTGATTATGCTTGTTCTAGATCTATATACTGGCACATGTAATATTCTAAACTGGGTATAACTTAAGGTTGAAATAGCTACAAGTCATGATTGATTATTTATAGATCTATATGCGGGTTGGCTTTGGTAAAAGCGCGTATGTACGCGTGTTTGGTTCGTCCAAGTAGCGTATACCATTTGAGCTATGATATTTGATGATACCGTTGGTTCTGAATATTGTTGCAGAGTTTAGTGTTCTGCTCTGTGTTCTGGTGACTGCTTTTGTTGACAGGGTTTTAGTGTTTCAGTATTGGGTGTTTCAGAGATTGATGATTCTAGTGTTTGTGTGCTTCAAAGATATTGATGGGTCTAGTATGAAAATTGGATGAAATGTGGCCTTCAGATTATAGTGTTTTGCTTCAGTGTATCCAGTCTGAAAATTGATGAAACGTGGTACCTGGAGGAAGAAAGAGAAGGTTGTAGCCCTCGGTAGCTTGGCACCTACATACTAGTACATCAGCTAGTACAAGAGCCAAAGGGGTGGTAGCTCCCTTCTAGTGGCAACTAGAAAACAAGTAGAGATTGGAGCATTTCAGCAGGTAGCAGTCTGCATACTAGTAAATGGATCGGCTAGTACAAGAGCAAAGGGGGTTGTAGCTCCCTTCCAGGAGAGTCTGGAGAACGAGAGAAGGTTGTAACCTTCTGCAGGTAGAAGCCTGTGTACTGGTATAAGTCTGCACCAATACAAAACAATTATAAAAATAATTTCTTATTAAAGAAGATTGAGACGGCTTGCAGTAGGTGGTTTTCACCCACATTGGGTTTCCACCTTATATCATGGTGTTCATGTCTGCTTCTTGTGTGTGATGATCTATTTTGTTTTACCTCTTCTGTCTACTATTCATATGGTCAATGAAGTTCTGATGCATTATCTAAAGATTAACATATAATGGATTATTTGAATCATAAGTATTATGGATATACGCTAGTTGCATTAGACACAGTCGCATATACACTCGGTTTCACCTAACTGAAGTAGCGTATATGTATCTAATCATGGAAATGAAAAAGTTTTACTGATTTGATAATACTGATTCACCCCCCCCCCCCCCCCAGTATTATTTCCAACAATTGGTATCAGAGCAGGTCCTTTGGTAGAAGCTTGATCACTTGAAGGAGATCCGTGGAACAATGGGAAAGAAGCTTAAGAAGAAAGCGTCTAAGCAGAAGAAGACATCTCAAAAGAACTATGACAGTGGGAGAATCGATTGGGGATTATACAGATTCAGAATCAGATTTAGAATCAGATTTAGAATCATTTCAGAATGAAGATGAACTATCAGGTATGAATTTGTTATCCTATGATGTTCCAGCTATCTATCCACGTAAAGAGGATGTATGTGATAGTGAAACAACTGAAGTTGCTTTTATGGGGGAGCAAGAAGGATATCAAATAGAGGAAAAATTTAAAAGGCTCACAAACAAAATTAGAGATCAAGAAGATCTATTGAACATAAAGGATGGTGCCTTCAAATAAGTTGCTACCAGACTAAAGGCTCAACAAGAGGAAGGAAGCAAGGTAAGGAAGTTATTCAAGGACAAATATCAAAAGTTGCATGATTAAGTAACATCTCTAAGAAATGAAGTCAATGAAAAGAACACATCAATAAAGAAACTTAGAGATATATCTAGTTATTATGAAAGTCTTGAAGCTATGACCCTCTCACTAAAGGAAGAACTTGAAGAAGCAAAGAAGAATAAAGATCTACTCCAAGCTATTGAAAAACAAGAAAACAAAGTTATCAGTTTAAAAGCACTGCTGGAATGTGCCTCCAGAGTTCATCAAATACTGCAGGTGCTGAATGAAGAACAAGAAATTGAGATTCTCAAACTACGGCAACAAGTGGAAGAAGGAAGAAAGTCTGAAGATATCTTGAAGAAGCAATGTCTAGAAAAAGAAGAACAACATCAAGTTGAGGTAAATATCTTGAAAGGTAAATTAGAAGAAAAAGATAAACTATTACGATTTCGAGATAGTACTAAGATCTTGGATGATATTCTTAGTAGTCAAAGGTCTCCTGCCATCAAAACTGGTCTTGGTTTTCATGAATCTGTTGAAGGTGAATCTCGTTCACAAAGTAAGACAAGGGACTCTAATGCAAAATCTGAAATGCTCAACAAGGAGATGAAAAGTCAATCTCGTCATCAACCAAGGAAAGAAATTCCTCAAAGAAAATATTTTACTCCTCCTATGAATAATGTTGAATGTTATGAATGTCATAATCTTGGACATGTTGTAGCTAGATACAGAAGAAGAATGGTTCACGACCATCATGCTGAAAGATCATCACGTTACAAGTACTTTAATGGATATTGTTTTTCTTGCAATATGTTTGGTCTCAAAGTTATTGATTGCTACAGAAGGAATATGAAACATGTAAGATGTTATGCATGCAACAAGCTTGGACATACAACAAAGGAGTGCAGAGACAAAGTACGAGCACCATATCAAAAGAAGAAAACATCATCCCACTTGAAGATATGGAAGAAGAAGTAAGTACAGTCAGAAAGATGTCACACAACACAATATACTCAGACACAACATAGTTCAGACATAACAGACTCAGGGGGAGCTGAAAGTGTACAACTTCAGTGTCCTAAATATCATACGCAAGTTTCATAAAGAGAAGTCGCATATATCCACGAGTTAAACACTGCAAAGTCACATATATGTCAGTCTGGAGAAAAGCAGTGGGGACATACTTAGAAAAAGGGTCTGATATGATTCAATCCATTATTTGCTCTATCGGTTAATAGTTACAGTCTACTGAGGATGTGTGGAAATGTCTTGATACTTGTAAGATGTTTAGAAGTGTTTTTACCCTAACTTGATGATGATGATGTCTTGATGCTTATTCCTGATATATGCATGATCAGATCTAACAATAAACAGACGACACAAGTTGAGGGGGAGCATATGCCTTTAATAATGCATTGTTGGCATTATGGATAGTAATCCTTGGTGATGATTCTTATATGGCTAAATGATATATCCTGCTATGATATGGTTATGAGTTATCCATGACAAAATCTCATATGATTCTTGGGGTTACATAGTTGATGTTTAGATCATATTTGTGAATTGATGGTGCATATATGATGCTTACATGGTGATCTTCATAAGGATAAGGAGAAGTACAAAGCTTGAATACACAACGTCATTACTTGATCATATAATACAGTTATGATGCAGGATACCTATAGTTCTTGGTGCTCATGTGGATGAAGATTTTTTATGTTGATGATATAAAGAAGCCTTGAAAAAAGATATTGAGCTCTAGATACATAGTGTTGGATACATGGAATTGCATTATTGGAGATATGATGATAAATTCTTACCTATATGATGATAGGTTGATTCTCACATATGTTGATTGATGATTATCAGATGAGGGATATTCCCGTGTAATGCTACATGGATGTTCATGCAAATCTTGATGATGATGACTATGGTGTTTTTCACATATGATATCATGTGAATGATTTATGATGATGGATGAATTGATTTCTATATGCAGACATACCTTAGTACAGGACATTTGCAGGTAGCTGATCTGGAAATATTTGTACGTGAGTTTAATAAGAAGTATCCGCGTATATACGCTTGTTTTTGTGGATACAGTCACGTATATGTTTGGATGAAATCAGTGGGCCAGACTCAGGGTGAGAAGAGTCTGATATGGGGATGATAGAGACCATCTGGCACAGCTTCAGGGGGAACAAATAAACTTCTAATAATGCATATTTGGCATTACCTTAGAAGCTCTTGGTTCATGTACACAAGCTATTTTTGGGTTCAGGTAGATCAAGTATAGAAGGAGAACAGAAGATCATGGTTGTTGAGCTGAAAAGTGTTTGACAGATGCCACTGATATTATTCATTGGTGACTTTCATAAGTCTTGCTCTTGATATTTGGTCTCTATGTCTTGTATTTCTTTTATTATCAAGGTCATATAATGGCCTATGTTGGTTTCCCCACTATGCCTGGGATGGATGATGTACTGTTCTTGTTTTATCATGTGTAAACTTTTGATGTATACCCACTTGGTTGGGTAGAAGAGTCAAGTCCCACTTGGATAGGATATGGATATATGTATGAGTCTTTGGTAATAGGAAGGTCATTTATGATAGAGTCATTGTTCCTCTTATATAACACCTTTTTGCAGACTTTGCCTACAGTCAGGGGGAGCATGAATGACACACTTCAGTAGAGCAGAAACTTCAGCATGTACTCAGAGGGAGCATGGTCAGATTGATACACCTTGGCATATACAAAGGGGGAGCTCATTCACAAATTTTAGCAGGTACTCAGGGGGAGTATGGACAGCGGAATCTTTATCAAAGAAAGAGAATATCTTCATCCACCCTTTGCCCCTGATGTCAAAGGAGGAGAGTGATTTGGTGTTGTTGCCATCAAGTACAAAGGGGGACATTGTTGGCATTATGATGCATGTGTTGTACTTGATGGCAACCCGCTCATAGAAGAAGACCTCACTTAGTTATAACTAGATGAATCTTCAGAAGAGATATCAGATGTGACTGAATGCATGGGATGCAGCACAACTCAAAGGAATCAGATGATAGTTATAAGTATGACAAGTTAGCTTTTCCATCAAGTCAAAAGGGGGAGATTGTTGGAATTATGAGACAAGTATTGTCCTTGATGGAAAATCACATAGATGATAGATCATAGTGCAGCAGGTCAACAACAAGGATTTGATGATCATACTACAAGAGTGAAGAGAAAATATATATACGCATGTTCACTTTGACGAAGCCGCGTATACACGCCGGTTGGACGTTCCCAAGGCGCGTATTCGTATACATGCACTTTAATGCAAGGAAAAGCACGTATATGTTGGAGAACTTACTTTTGGTCCGTGGTAGTTAGTCCTTGGTATTTGAACCTATGATTTTGGACCATAGTATCTTGTCAGATGTGTTGATCCCTAGTATTGGGTCCATGGTATTGATTTGTTATCGTTTTGGACCATGGTATTGTGAAAGGCCTTAGACTATAAAAGGAGAAGAATATCATTAGGCAAGTGAATGGAAATACTTGAATATCTGATGTAGTATGAGATCCAGTATGCAGGATATGGGTTATGATGCATTGCTTGATCTAAGCTAAGGAGGGATCTCATCGGTTGATGGAGAACAAGATCTGAGGATAGATCAGGATCAAATGGTTTGAAATGAACTATCTCTATATGGTTGATTATGCTTGTTATAGATCTATATGCTGACGAATGTAATATTCTGAACTGGGTATAACTTAAGGTTGAAACAGCTGCAAGTCATGATTGATTATTTATAGATCTATACGTGGGTTGGCTTTGGTAAAAGAGCGTATGTACGCAGGTTTGGTTCGTCCAAGTAGCATATACCATTTGAGCTATGATCTTTGATGATACCATTGGTTATGAATATTGTTGCAGAGTTTCGTGTTCTTCTCTGTGTTCTGGTGGCTGCTTTTGTTGGCAGGGTTTTAGTGTTTCAGTATTGGCTGTTTCAGAGATTGATGATGCTAGTGTTTGTGTGCTTCAAAGATATTGATGGGTCCAATATGAAAATTGGATGAAACGTGGCCTTCAGATTATAGTGTTGTGCTTCAGTGTATCCAGTCTGAAAATTGATGAAATGTGGTACTTGGAGAAAGAAAGAGATTGTTGTAGCCTTGGGTAGGTTGGAACCTATGTACGAGTACATCAACTAGTACAAGAGCCAAAGGGGTGGTAGCTCCCTTCTAGTAGCAGCTGGAAAACAGGTAAAGGTTGGAGCATTTCAGCAGGTAGCAACCTGCGTACTACTAAATGGATCGACTAGTACAAGAGCAAAGGGGGTTGTAGCTCCCTTCCAGGAGAGTCTGGAGAATGAGAGAAGGTTGTAGCCTTCTGTAGGTAGAAGCCTGTGTGCTGGTATAAGTCTGCACCAGTACAAAACAATTATAAAAAGAATTTCTTATTAAAGAAGATTGAGATGACTTGCAGTAGGTGGTTTTCACCCACATTGGGTTTCCACCTTATATCATGATGTTCATGTGTGCTTCTTGTGTGTGATGATCCGTTCTGTTTTACTGCTTCTGTCTACTGCTCATATGGTCAATGAAGTTCTGATGCATTATCTAAAGATTAACATTTAATGGATTATCTGAATCGTAAGTATTCTGGATATAGGCTAGTTGCATTAGACATAGTCGTGTATACACGCGCGTTCACCTAACTAAAGTAGCGTATATGTATCTAAGCATGGAAATGAAAAAGTTTTACTGATTTGATAATATTGATTCATCCCCCCCCCTCTCAGTATTATTTCCAACATGAACATTCATGTTGAAAAATTCATAAGTAAGCAGAAATGGAGGGACATGAGAAATAGATTGATCACCAATCCAAACTAGATCTAAAGGATCTACTTTATTTGAGGATGAAGCGGGTTTGCCCATATTGTAGGTAGCTTGAGTAACTATAGCAGATGGCAGGGGAGATACTGGAACTTCTTTCAATTCTCTTAAGAGGATTTTTTGTTGGTGTTTAAGTTTAGTGTGCTTATGCAACATGATGTTAGCTCTGGTATTTTTCATGTCTTCCACTATATTTTATTCGACTATATCCGAGATTACCAATGTTTTTTAAGTATTCAGGGAGTCTGGAGGAGTAGGGTCAGCTTGGATGGTTTTAGATTTCTTAGTTAATTTTTTCTCTTTTGCACGAGTAGCAAATTTTTTCTTATGATTAGTGGTAGACATGTCAGGAGAATTTTTGCTTCTGGTAGTTACTAGCATTTCTTGTGCCTCTTCTTCAATTGGGAGAATAAAATCCCACATCCCATTTAACTCAATTTTTTCTTCTATTTCAACTTCTTCATCATTTGGTGAATCTTATGCTAATTCTTGGTCAGATTCAACATTTGAAATGGTGTTTGGAGGTTGCAATGTAGAAGAGGAGTTCTTTTTGAATGATTAGAAAGGTCTCTTAGGAGCAGAAGATTCTTCGACCTGTTTTTTAATTTCTACCATTTCATTTGACATTGTTTTTAACACTTTTTGGAGGCCTTCCATATCGGAAGAGTCCTTTGAAGGTTTCTTTTTAGAGACATCTTTAAACATTACTTTCTTGGTCTTCCTCTCATCTATTTGTGATCTTTTTTCTAAAGCTAAGATTCTTATTTCTACAGACAGGTCTTCTTTCATGTTTTCTACAAGGGTAGCCTTATTGTCCCTATCTATAAAGATTGCAATGTTAGGAGGGAGAGATGATATATACCATTCTATTTCTACATCTATAGCAGGCTTATAGGTAGCTAGGATTTTGTTTAGAAATTTGTTAAATATGGAGTTGAAATATTTGATCTTTTCATATGTATTAGCTTTTAAATTAGAAAGATCATTGAACAAGGATGCTACAGTTATGTCATCACCAAATTTTGCAAGAAATACTTCTTCAAAAGTATCCTGATCTCTAATTGAATCTGTCGAAAGGGAAAAGTACCAAGATCAAGAAGATCCTTGGAGGGTATAAGGAAACAGTCTAATTACAACATATTCATGTGCAACACCATTGAGATTCATGGCTAACATAAAATTGTTTAGATATTCTTCGGCCAGGAGAGCATCAATAGGATTATACTTAGGCAACCATTTTTTAAGATTTTTTGGGAGTGTATTTGGATTTGCAACGAGTACAACACTAGGATTCATCCAATGTTGAGCATGTTGATTGGCCATAACATGTGTTGAGGACTGAGAAAATGGGAAGGTCGGTCCAGAAGTAGGTATAGATGGCGAAGAACTTACTATTGGGTTAGTACTGATAACTGTAGTACTAACAGGGGAAGTGGATATTTGAGAAGTAGTGGATTGAGTAGTAGTGGATGAAGGAATAGGTAAGTGGAAAGCTGAAGTGAAATCGCTAGTATTTGATTTGGATACTAATGATGTGACTTTCCTATGTCGTGGAGGGATAGGGAACTCAAAAGGAATGACCCCAAATTTCTCACTTCGCAGTCTAGTCAATACACCAGTTTGTTGTAATAAGCAAGTAATATTTCTTTAGATAATTCGGGTCTTTCTGGATTCTCAGTAGAAATGGATATATGTTCCAGTTTCTGTATCAAAGAATGAACTTCATAAGATTGAGGAATATAATCTAGAGATGGTGGTTGCCTTACTGCTTCAAGAGATGAGGAAGATGTTTCTACAACTTCAAATTCCTGGTCAGGGGATTCTAAAGGAGATCTAGAAGGTATAGAAGTGGTGGAGGGCTTTTGACTATTGTGAAAGCTTTCCAAATGATCTTTAGGTTTATATGCCATTCACAGCTGAAGGCCCTCCTTCTAGCACCAAAATGTTGCGGCTTCAGAATTCCATTGTCGAAACATTGGGGATAACCATCCAGTCTGAACCTTAAGACAACTCCTTTTCTGTTAAAAGTGGTGGCTCTGACTGGGGATAATGGGACTAGTTTCCCAAGGTGGGTTTTAAGATGAGAGTGGGTGGTTCATGAGTGTTTTTGCAATAGAATAATGGTAATCTAAGTGACTTATTCTATGATGCAATTTCTCTAAATTAACTTATTCTAATATAAACCCGAGTGTTATTACATGGTATGTGATCTACAGAGATATTATTTTAACATGTAATAATAAAGGTTGAACACAATTAGATGGAGATGATAACGTAAAAGATAATTCCTTTGGCTAAGTAGTTAGTCAAAGGAATTTATAAAATATATGACATGTCTAATGAGTTATATATGAAGATCAAAACCTCAGTTATGGCATCAATACAAAAGTGCAATCAATGCTTCACAAAAACAATAAATCTCAGATATAATTCATTAGAAGAAAGTTTCGGCACTAATTAAATGTAAACATAATTATGCATACACGATAATAGTACTAGATGTATGAAGTCCTACTCATTTTAAAAATGGCATAGGCCAAATTCTTCCTTCAAATCAAATTGTCTCCCAAGAATAAAAAAGTGCACCAACAAAGGAAAGTAGTCTAATATCTAAAAGAAAATATCATGTTCCATCATTTCACCAAAGCATTCACAAACTTACAATAGATCATTCTTTACAAATGTTTTTGATAAAATTATGGACCCTTCTCTAAATGCATGAGGAGGGTATAAATACTGTTCTAACTTAGTATGCAAAAAATAGATTATAGAAAAATTGAGGAGGTTTCAAACAACCTTCCTCCTACATAGGTAATTAACTCCAAAAATAAACAAATATAAACTAAACAGAACTAAGAGGATGACTTGTTGTCTACCATCTTGCCCTTTAAATCACAAATATCGATCATCGGTTGAATTTGAGGAGGTGTCCCGAAATGAGATTTGAGTTGTCCTATAAAGATTGCATCCGCAAAAGGTAGCAACATCCTTTGAGTTGCATGAAGGGAGAAATTGAGGGTCATGATCTAGATATGTGGTTTGACAAGATGCTGCCAATACGACTCCCAGTTAGTTTCGTAGTTGCATCTCTTTCTTTCCCCGCTTTTTCTTGCTAGCCTTTACTCCGAGAAGTTAGGTCAGGCATTCCTTTTTAATTACCCTCCTTCATGAGATTGATAGCAAACACAGTATGATTTACTACCTTAATGATGTTCTTTGATACTCTAGCTGCCCTCGCGACTAGCAACTCGACCTGTTTTATCCTAGCATCCCAATCAGTGAAGAGGATGTCTTTGTGAGTTTCCTCAATCTCGAATAGATTGGCCTTATTTCCCTCATATTATTTCTGCCATTTAATGAATTTACAGATTTTGGTTTTTCAATCATTAAAATTCATCCTCCGGTCAATGGCTCTGTCTGTGAGATGGTTGCTTGTAATCAGGTAGGGAGTGATGTGTGACAGCTTCTGGCAGAAATACTCTTACTGTTTGACTAGAAGAGAATTTAGTTCTAGAGCCTCTTTAATGAATTCCTCAGTAGTAGGAACATCCTTGTACCTGTCCAAGGATTGTTGTAATTCCTGGAGCTTCATGGCTTATTTTCAAGACTTTCATGTCTTGGTGCAATTCTGCGAGATGCTTGGCTATCTGCTTGTTTGCACTTGCTTTTTCGGTCTCGAGCTCTTGTTCGAGCTGTGCAATTCTTTCATCCCTTTCCTTTAGCAGAGTAGACACCTCAGTAGCCTTCTCCATAGTGGCCGACGCGTATGCTCCTGAGAACTGTGACAATAAAGTGAAGTTCTAATCCATATTTAAACTGGAATGCAACAAATTGTAGATATAACCATACATATAGAGATGCAAAATAAATAATACTTCATTTCATTATTGTAAAATACTAAAATATGCATACAAAAAGAAATGGAAATAAACTAGCTAGGGCGATGGTGGCTTATATCTAGGAAGAGATGCCGTGGCTACATGCCTCTGAACTGTGTTATAATGAGGCTTGAATGCCTATTTATTGTTGATAAACAATGGAAAACCATAAACATCCAAAAGTCTAACCCTAGAAGATGAAACGCCAAATTGTGGGCCTCTTTTGGGTAAATTGGTACATCAACTTCCTGGGGTCATAACTTTGGCATATCATCTCTATTTGATGCGCACAATATCTTGTTAGAAAGATCTATCTAAGAACTAAAACTTTTCCAAAGGGAAGGATCAATCCATGGACCCATGTTGCTCCTAGATTTCCAAAAAAAACACCGTTTATGACCTCAAAATGGCTCTGGAAGTTCAGGACCCGAAAAACTACTAAAAACAGTAAAGTGTGTTATAATTAAGGAAACTAAAAAGCTGAAAGAAACAATGGTGGGGGCCCAAATGGACTTGGCAAGTGGACACCAATATCCACCTAGATCATTCCTCCCCCCTTAGGAAGCAATGGTCCCCGTTGCATTGAGTTCCTCCATGAGATGAGGAAGCTTCTGCTGAACTTGGTCCCTGCTGAGCCAATTTCCATAGTGAAGGAGTTGGCCTACTTTGACAACTCAATACAATTGGATATTCTACTGGCGAGTGTGCTTGCTATTTGTGTCCATGATCCAATCATTTGTAGCTTTTTCCATGCAATCTGGATTTAACTCTGTGGGTGTTAGTTGTTATGCAATGTCGGATGTGTTTAGTAATGGTGGAAAGTATGGCCAAAGGCAGTCCACATTGAACACTGGGTGTAGGCTAAGGAATGGGGGAATGCTGAGCACAAATGCATTGCCTCCCATAGCCTTGGTAATGGTGTAAGGACTATATCAGAGTGGTATGAGTTTCCGATAGGCTTTGGTAAGGCGTTATTTTTGCAAATGCAACCAGACTTTGTCATCCACCTAAAACTTGTGTGGCACCTGATGTTGATCACGTCGCTGCTTGTACTTGGCATTTGATTTCTCCATAATTTCATGGAATTGCTGGAGAATATGTTGGATGTGCTTAATGAAGCTATTTACCTTATTTGTTTTAGACTAGACATGAGCCGAATCTACGTGAGTAGTTGCAACTGGCATGGCTACATCAATGGGACATACTGGCTAGAATCCCAAGCACACCTAGAAAGGGTTGTGGCCAGTTGAGTTGCCGAGAGCCTGGTTGTAGCTGTGTTGAACATAGGGGAGGTTCTGACCCCATGTGTGTGGGTACTTTGACTTGTATGTGCATAAAATGTGTATGATTATCTTGTTAACAACCTCTATCTAGCCATCAATTTGAGGATGGAAGGCTGTGGACTTAGTGAGCTCGGTGTCCAGCATCAACCAAAGACTAGACCAAAATGTACTGAGGAACTTGCTATCCCAATCTGAGATGATAGACTATGGGATCCCAAAGTTTACCCACACTCGTTTAAAGAAGATTTCATCAGTGGCTTCTGTTACGATATTCTTCTTGCAGGCCGCCATAATGGCCATCTTTGAGAACCTGTCGACAACCACAAAAACATAGTCATTTCCATGCTTAGTAGAAGGAAGTCTGGACATGTAATCCATGGAGATGGATTCCCAAGGTTGACCAGGGGTAGGAAGCAGGGTATAAAGGCCTTGCTTCTTGATGCTTGGTTTGGCAATGGCATAGGCATCGCATGATCTAATGTACTTCCTGACATCCTGTCGAAGATTAGTCCAATAGAAATATTTTTGTAGCACGGCCACCATTTTCTCGACCTCGAAATGCCCAGCAACCTAACTGTAGTGTGCTTACCAAATCATCTAGGAACACTTGCTTGAAGGAACACAAAGGTGACCTAGGTGGCATAACAAGGCATCCTGGAGGTGAAAATCTCGAACATGCTGACCCTCCAAGAGTGTCTAGTATGTGTGGCCGAATTGTAGGTCACTTTTCTATAGAAGTGGCCAATTAGAAGTCTCATGCACACAAGAGTTGAGCACGGTGGTTAACACCATGATTGGTGGTCAACTGAGGCAATATGAAACATTATTGGTGCTAGCCTTGTTATACTTGATATTCAAATTGAACTGTTGTAGGTATGTGGACCACTTCTGATGGAGATCATTCTACAATTTCGCTTAGTTCTGTATGAACTGCAGGGGTTGGTGGTCTGTGTGGATGACCATTTCCTTCCCCAAAATGTAATGCTTCCATTGTCAGCAGGCCTGCATAATGAAATACATCTCTTTGTCATAAGTGGGATACTTCCGGACTATGTTTGAAATTATCTCACTGTGATATGCCACTAGATGCCCGTGTTGAGTAAGGACTACCCAAATAGCATAGTTAGAGGCATCTATCTCTACCTCAAATGGTTGTTGCAAGTCTGGTAATGCGACCATTGGTGTCGAGCAAAGGCGGTATTTCCACTCTCTGAATGCCTTCTGTTGAGATTCAGACCAAAGGAATTTTGCTATCGCTCCTCCCTTGGTGACTTGACTCAAGGGCTAAGTGATATGAGAAAATCCCAACACAAACCTATGGTAGAAGTTGGAAAGACCTAGAAAACTATGGAGCTCTGTCAGAGTGGTTGGAGATGGCCAATACCAAATGACTTGGATCTTTGTTGGATCCAGATGCACCCCCCATTCATCAATAATGTGTCCAAGATATTGAACCTGGGTCATTTCAAAAGTGCATTTCTACAAATTGGCACATAACTTGTGTTGCCGCAATGTTTGGAGAACCTGTCAGATGTGGTGCAAGTGCTCTTCCAAACTCTGGCTGAAGATCAGGATGTCATCCAAGTATACCACTACAAATGAGTTGGTGAATGGCTGCAAGATGTCATCTATTAGACACATGAAGGTTGAAGGAGAATTCGTCAATCCAAAAGGCATAACCAACTATTCGAAAAGGCCCTCCTCGGCTTTGAAGGTAGTCTTCCACACATCGGGGGGTTCGATTGGTACCTAGTGATATCCTAACTTCAAATCAATCTTGCTAAAATATTTTTCCCCCTTCAGTTGGTCGAGGATGTCATCAATCCATGGGATTGGGTACCTATTATGGAAAGTGATCTTATTCTGTGCCTGATAGTCAATACAGAGTCTCCAAGTCCCATCCTTATTTTGTACCAACACGTTTGGGCTTCCACAGGGTGAAGAACTCGGACAGATGTGACCTTTCTGTAGCAGCTCTTGAATCTGCCTCTTGATTTCATCATTCTCAAGAACGGAGCGCCGATAGATTGGTCGATTTGGTAGCGGCTCACCTGGGGTCAGAAAGATCAAGTGCTTGACTTGATAGTGTAGAGGAACCCTTGTAGGGGAGGTGAAGATGTCCTCATACTCCTCCACGACCTTGTCCATCTGTAGTTATCGTACGAAGGGGCCCTTTATGGAGGTCATGGCCACTGTCTTCTTCTTTCCATGAGGGTGTATCATCAGGGAAACAAATTTCCCAATTTTGGAAATGAGCTTTCTGCATTGTTTTTCAGTAACCAAAGAGATGGCGGTAGGTGGTGCTACCTTCGGTATCCTATACAACTGATTTCCCAAAGTAACAATAACAGCACGAGGCCTAGATTCATACACAACATGTCGCTTCCACAAGTATGGTTGACCTAATAATACATCACAAACATGAAGGGGAGCAGCGTCACACAATACCTCACCCGTGAAGGGCTTGATGTTGTATGGAAGGCGACATTGCGAGCTCACATGAAGATCATGTCCTCGGTGAAGCCACCTGATGTTGTACGGTTGTGGATGAGCTATGGATGGTAAGCCTAGTAGCTTCATGACCTCTATCGAAATGAGGTTCTTTTGGCTCCTGCTATTGTCAATGAACTATAGTGGGGATCCCTTTACCCACATCTGGGAGTGGAAGGGAGGCTCCTCCTCTGGATCTTCATGTTCCTCCTTTTGGATCTTCGTAGTGGCAACGATGGTGTTGGGCTCTGCATTGATAATCTACTTTCCTTTTTCATTCCCCTTGTCGGGTTCTAACTTAGAGGCAAAACATGCATCTGCTTCTGAAACCTTTAACTCAGCCACCAGTGACATCTTGGCCTGATAGTCACTTGTGTTGTGATTGGAACCCTTATGGAACTCAAAACACTTTCCTGTGTCCTTTTTCAGCTTTGGCCACTGTTCTTTGATTGCAGCTTTCATGGGTTGTCTTGGGCCACCCTGCCTTGGTTTTATCCTTTGTTCTATGGTTTGGGGGCACCTTTCCCTTGCTTTAGATTCACAGATCCAAAGTCTCGCTTGTTCTATTTAAACCTTTGCTCAGTCTTGATGGCATATCGGTATGTCGTGCTGAGCAATGAGATGTTCAGGAATTCTATTTCTTCCTGGATGAACCTGTGCAAGAAGCTATGGTATTTAAGTACCAAATACTTCTCTGAATCCTTGATACCCAACTTCGTGCAAAGGGCATGGAAAATATTGGTAAACATCGGCACGTCTTGGTCCCTTCCTTGCCATGCCATGGTCCACTTAATGTATTGATCCTCATAGCTTTTGACAGGGTAGTATTTCTCCTTGATGGCAGTCTGGAATGAATTCCATGAGGGTGCAGCTAAAAACAGTAAGTTTTTACTTTCATCCTTTTTCTCGCAGTACGTTTCTCACCATTCCTTGATGTGGGGGTGACTTTGAGAAGAGCGAAAGTAATCTTTTCCCGGTCGGAAAAATCATGAATAGAAAAATACCTTTCTAGTTGATTCAACCATTTATCTATGACGTCTACATCTATCTGACCCTCAAATATGGGAATGTCAAAGTTAACTTGTACCTTAAAGGGTTTGGCGCTTCCAGTGTAGTTACTGGAAGTAGATGTGTCATCCCTGGGTATCCACTAAAGGATCTGGGCAAAGTTGTCCATAATCACGTTCCTTTGTCACTCGAGGGCCTCTTCGAGCTAGATTTTTATAGGATCTCTCTCCCCCTCATATTTCTTTTCATCTGCCATGAGAGGCCATCAGGATTTGCGAGGCTAGTCTTACATAGGTTCGACTAGTTCCAACCCTAACTCCTTATATCCCAACCTCATTGGGGACATGCAAAGAAAGACAGAGAAAGAGCATACTACTTTGATACCACTAATCCAAATTTAAATAGGAATGCAACAAATTACAAATATAACCATATATATAGAGACGCAACAAAAATAATACTTCATTTCACTACTGTAAAATACTGAAATATGCTTACAAACAAAAATGAAAATAAACTACCTAGGGCGATGGTAGCTTATCTCTAAGAAGCGATGGGGCGGCTACATGCCTTTGAACTATGTTGCAATAAGGGTCGAAGGTCTATTTATTGTTGAGAAATAATGGAAAACCCTAAACATCAAAAAGCCTAACCGTAGAAGATGAAACACCAAATTGTGGGCCCCATTTGGGTAAATTGGCACATCAACTTCCCGGGGTCGTAACTTTGGCATACGATCTTCGTTTGATGTGCACATTATCCGTTAGAAAGATCTATCTGAGAACTACAACTTTTGGAAGACCAACATCCGTCCATGGACCCATATTCCTCCCAGTTTTCCCAAGAAACGTCGTTTAGGGCCTCAAAATGGATCTGGAAGTTCGAGACTGAAAAACTGCTAAAAGTAGTAAACTGTGCTACAATTAAGGAAAATAAAAATCTGAAGGAAACAATTGTGGGGGTCCAAGTGGAATTGACGGGTGGCCACCAATATCCACCTTGATCAAGTTCTTGGCCAGAATAAAAGACATGTCCTTCCAAACAATGTCCATTCGCTCATCTCCAGGTGAGAATTCAGGTGCATCTACACTTCTCTATTTTCTTTGCATTCGGACTACAACCTTGTGGAGAGGGCTATAAAATACATTAAGTGGAGGTATCTCCATCACGTTCAGAACAATTTTTGATATGGGAAGAGCAGGGGTGATTTCAACATGCGGAGATGTTGTTGCTTCTTGATCGATAGGTGTAGATTGTTCCCCGATAGACTTGCGCTCTGTATCTTGATGAATTTATAGAGGAGTCTCGAATTCCTCTGTTTCATGAGTATTTGGAGCTTTGGGGGTGTATTGCAATTTTTGATTGAATTGATCCGATTTCTACTCCAAACTAATGCCTTGGGCATCTAAACTTGTCTCCGTGGCGGTAGTGTCCATTACCTATCTTTCTGTTGGTTTCCTGCTGGACTCAACCATATTGTCTGCATCCTAAACTTCCACTGTGTCTGTTTTATTCTTAGTGATTACTTAGGAGTCCTTTTGAGAGATAGGGGTTGCGCTATCGACAGTGTTACTTAGGGTAGGCTTATCCTTGTGCTTTAATAGATGCATTGGAATGACCCCAATCCTCTCATTCCTGAATTCCTGAAATATTTGAAAATATTTGGGTTTCAAGTTAGCCTTTGCCCATTCAAGTGCTTTCTCGAAAGAAACTTCTGATTGCAACAAATCCTCGAAGTAATTATCTCCATGATTATATGCCTTGAAATTTAGTCGTGTAGTGACATTGTATGCCACTTTGATTGGATCAAATTTTCTTGTAGGCGATGTATGGAGCCTGAGGGCTTCCATTTATGTTGACTCCTTAGTAGCATGAAAAAATTAGATAAAGTAAAAGAGCTGCATTTGATGGGGAAAGAGGGCCATAATGACTCCTTGCCATCTTTAAGAACTTTAGTCAAGCCCTTTCCTAAAATCTGGTACGAAATCACGCTTGCTAATACCTTATCAGAAACATATAAGGGAAGGATGTGTGGATCAATAGTGCTACCAAAATCCCTAATGTAGGTGAACCATTCCTCAATGAAATACTTGCCTACAGCAAGCAGGTCTACTGCAGCTTCATTGGAAAACCTAGGGTCTTTCTTATTGAAAATCATTTGGTGTAGGGGCAACACGTTAGAATGAAATATCTTGTAGAAGTGAGGTATGTAATGTGATTCCCATATTTGTTTACAACTTTGATGGATTGGGTAAGGATCTTGTATGGTGCATTTCCAACCCATGGTTGGAAATGTCATGCAAAAATAGATAGCATCCATAATATAAGCACCGAAATAGAGGGGAGGGAGGTTATCTTAAGAGGAGGCTTTATTTTGTCGATATTCAGTAACGGAGGTGGCTAAGTTATTAGAAAGGATAGAAGGCCAATTCATGATATAGGAATTAGCACAAGCATCGATCAAGGGAATCTATTCTATTGAAAATGTAGTATTATTTAGCAGTCCATACAATCTATATAACATTGCTACTGCATAATTGTAGGGTTTTGCCAAAGAGGCTATTGCATACATACCTGATTTTTCATACCTGAATTTGTTGTCTAACATTCTCCAAGTATGAATTAACTTGAAGGGGTCTGGATTATTCTTTGTGAAGTTAGCCACAAATGTGTTGTCATACATTTCTTGTTGGGTAGGTATGTGATACATAGCCTTCAAGTCTGCTTCCCTGAATGATCCTATGAGCTCCATCCTTGAATTCTTGAACTGCCTATCTTCAATGATAAGGTTTTCTACCACCCATATGATCATGTCAATGTAGGGAAGTATTTTAGCTCTTGCTCCAATCTTATGAAGAAAAGAACAGGAGGCATCCCTGCATTGACGTCCTGAAGGCATTGTCGACCCAGTTGTTGCTCTCGTAACAATAATTTTAGGACGCTCATCCTTGAGTATGTTGTAAATTACTTCTCAAGCTGTTGCACCTCTAGCTATATCATAGACTATATCAGCAAAGATAGGAGCCATCTCTATATCCTCTATCTCAAAAATGGTCTTCTTAGTTTGCTTCTACATCACCTTTCTTAAGGACATGTCTTTTGTCACTTACCCAAAACATACAAGAAATATCAGCGTAGACGATATCAAGTAATTAAGACTGAAATCCACTGTGAAATGACTTTGGATCATGAGAAAGGTTTTTATGAGATACTTGATTATAAGTACCCATAACCCGAAGAATGGCTATCCTCCCTCGGGCTGCTAAATGTTTAATAACTTGTCAACTCATTTGTTCTTATTATTTAAAACATAATTATTCCACACACTTTACCTCCTTAATCACAGATTGTGGTCCTTAAAGGGTTACCATGTAATGCTTATCAATTTTAGGAGAAATGCAATTGTGAAATTTGCAATATCACATTTCGCAAATCGTTAACGTTTGTCCTAAGGCATGTTCGAGTTTTTTATGAATTGCAAAATGCGATTGCATAGTGACAAGATGAGGTTATCGTAGCGGGAGATCATTTCGCATATCACAATTTTGAAAAGGATTTATAAAATAGTGTTGTGGAAAATCGCAATATGTGATTTGCGATATAAGTTTCCTTGCTTCATTTTGCAAGGTTTTTCTAAGCTTTTCTTTAGAGTTAGGCATTATTGTCCTAGGCTTAAAAATTTTAAGAGGGTCCCCATCTATAACTCAAATGTAACTATTGTTAGATAAAAAGGGGGGGGGGGGGGGGGGTTTGTAGTACAACTCCACTGGCTTCACCAAATCTGGAAGTAAAGAAAGTCCCTAGCACTAAAGAAGACAAATAGATCCTTGAAAATAATCTAATAATGGAGATGGACAACATATCTTTCGACAAGTAGCAACACATAGTTTTGCAGTCGCACATTCTGGCTAATTCGGATGTCCATACATCTTTGGTATAGTTTGCAGAACAAGTGATCATGTCTGATGTGTGCAAGCATCCAACAACATTTGGTGATGCTACCAGAGCATAAGCCTAGGAAACTAGATATAGTGTTCGATTCTTGATAGCAAAGAACGAGCGCGTGGCCAAGGAGTTACAAGAGGCTAAGCAGGGAGGAGAATAGGTTACATCATGCGTTAGAGTGAAGTTGAAGAGAGCGATACTGGATGAAGTATCTTCCCTTGAAATAGTTATACGGATGTTGTATTTCAGATTCGAGACCATGCATAAGGTAGTTGTCCATCTCAATGGTTGGCAACAACGTTGTGCTAGGAGAGCACACATCTTGTCAAATACGCACACTGTTGTTGACTGCATGTAGACATGGACAATGAGAGACAAGCGAGCCCCATTTCATTTTCCAAAGAGGATGAAGCCAAAGGTAGTAGAGTTGAAGGCATGCATCCCGATTCAGATCCGAAACTAAGAGGAACTCCCACAACTCATCCCCAATTTGTAGGCTTGACATGGAAGGTATTCAGAAGGGTGGATGTCATTGTGCGCACTCAGGTGATCCCATCTATATGCACACTCACTGAGACGATGTTGAAGAACCAAGTCTGAATGGAGCAAGACATTTACATTGATGGGTTGATGCATGTAGCCATCAGTGCAGACTTAGAGATCAATGCACACACTATGGATTAGTATGTTGTTGGTCTGATTGCACTCAAGAATATGATGCACATGTTAGCAGACGAGTTTGATAGAGGTGAGAGATAATTGTACCCAGATGCAATGGAGGCAAGAGTTCACTTTTAGCAAGATGTCACCATTGAGCACGCAGACACCATCACAAACTACCAAGATTGGCATCAGTTCACCACCAATGATGATCATGAGGATGTCAAATATTTGGTATTGCCAAAGTTGTCTGGGTCTTAGTGATAGCTTGCATGGCTTGCTTAAGCCTATTTTCTCTTATGTGGGCACATGTGTAGATTGCAATGAAACATCTTGTAAAAGTGAAAGACTAGGTGTCGATGGTCTAATGTAATAATCATGTAGTAGTTGAAGAGGCATGAGGGTAGGTGAAGAGTCACAAAGTGGAATATCAAGGGTCACCCTACCCTTTGCTATTTATAGAACCTCATAACTCATTGTAGAGGCTTCTTAGAGCCAAGCTTCTCTTAGGTGTATCTTAGACAAAGCTTGGACTGTATTGTAACAAGCCTTGGCTTCTCCATAATGTAGAGCTAGTATATCTCTTTGAAGAGCAGGAAGAAGTGATGGTAATGTTCCATTGTTGGAACTAGTGGTTTGTCATGGTTGCATGTAGGATTGGAACATTCACTTTCTTGATATAACAAATCCAATATGTTTCATGCATATGTTTATTTTGTATTTCAGCTATCTTGGTTATACTAATGATATATGTATCTGGTTCCTTACACATGTATGAATGGACTCTTTCTATATATGTATGTACAAATCTTGTTGAGATGTATTGTGGGTCTAACCATCAATTTTGATTGTTGGTTCACCTAACTTCTAGCTGGTGATGTATCTTTTCTCATGTGCTCCCGTATAATCCATGTGTGTTCACAAATTTCCAAGGGGTGCACTTATTCCACCTTCTGTGTGTTAGAATCCTTCGCGCACCTTCCTTGGCTTGCTGCGCCAGTCACACCCTCGCTACTAACAAGGACATCCTGCTTGCCTCTACGTGCAACTGCGGTGAAGGTGATACGTACGACCCACTACTGTGACTCCTACATGAAACAGTCTGAGGTCTAGTTGGAGCTTCTTACTAGTGAGATCCAATGACATGATGGCCAGTACAACACAGTGAACATCTCTATTGCGAGAAGAAGGGCTAGATGACAAGTTGAATCCTCACATACTATTTTGAATCTTTTTATAACTATCATGGATATCATTAGACTCCTCCATCCATGATGTTTGTCTTATGCTCAACCTATCGACATGATGAGGGGGTTTCATGATCTCTTGTAGGAATTCACATATGATGCTGAAGGCGAGGTGGTCTTCTTTGAGTACTTGCAAGACTTCTACGCATTTATCGATGATGCGTATGACTTGTCTCATGAAGAGGCCAACTTGCTACTTTCACACACACCTTGCGAATCCCGACAACAATGGTCCAACATCTTGCCACCCAACAACGTGCACTCACTTGGCCATTTATGTAGTCTCATTGAATCTAGTTTCCATCATTTTGATCAAGAATCTCTTGAAAAAAACCTGTTAAAACAATGGAAGACTCCATAAGAATCACGTATGCTTTCTTTTCATCACTTCCATGTATTGAATTTTCAAGCCCTGAAAAGTGAGATGGAGTTTCAATATCCTTGGGATAGATTCAAATATTGTCTTAACAAATCAGTCAATCCCAAGATGAAGTTGAAGTTCAAACCCCATTTAGAACAATTAAGTGATGGAGCTACACAATCATAGATGGACATAGTCACTGTCACAAGTCACTATCCACCGTCTCATCATTAAACAACTTCACCATTGTAGAGTGATGTGGGGGAACATGCACACAGGTTTTTTCAACTATTACATCCTCCCAACATTAGTTCTCTCAATTTTCACACAGATTTGGTTGTGAAGCCCATGGGTTGACACATGCATCTATTACCACAACCTCCATCTGTATGTTCTGCTCATCCTATGGATTGCAATGTCTTGTGCTCTTCCATTTTGGACTCTACACTTGTTGTGAAAGAGGCTGAAGACATTGACGGAGTTGGTGTTACACTCGCAATGAAGGATGATCTCCTTCCATCTATGCCTTCTCCGCATTATTCTGACCTCTTCGATGATTCTGCTACCTTTGGTTTCTCACCATTCCTTGATGTCGGGGGTGAGTTTCAGAAGAGCGAAAGTAATCTTTTCCTGGCCGGAAAAATCATGAACAAAAAAATAGCTTTCTAGTAGATTTAACCATTTATCTATGACGTCTACATCTATATGACCCTCAAATATGGGAATGTCAAAGTTAACTTGTACCTTAAAGGGTTTGGCGCTTCCAGTGTAGTTACTGGAATTAGATGTTTCGTCCTTGGGTAGCCACTGAAGGATCTGGGAAAAGTTGTCCATAATTGCATTCTTTTGTCACTTGAGGGCCTCTTCGAGCAAGATTTTGATAGGATTTCCTTCCCCCTCATATTTCTTTTCATCTGCCATGGGAGGCCATCAGGATTTGTGAGGCTAGTCTTACAAAGGTTCGACTAGTTCCAACCCTAACTCCTTATACCCCAACCTCATTGGGGACATGCAAAGAAAGACAGAGAAAGAGCATATTACTCTGATACCACTGATCCAGATTTAAATAGGAATGCAACAAATTATAGATATAACCATATATATAGAGATACAAAAAAAATAATACTTCATTTCATTACTGTAAAATACTGAAATATGCTTACAAACAAAAATGAAAATAAACCAGCTAGGGCGATGGTAGCTTATCTCTGAGAAGGGATGGGGTGGCTACATGCCTCTGAACTATGGTACAATAAGGCTCGAAGGTATTTTTATCGTTGAGAAAATATGGAAAGCCCTAAACATCAAAAAGCCTAACCCTAGAAGATGAAGCACCAAACTGTGTGCCCCATTTGGGTAAATTGGTACATCAACTTCCCTGGGTCGTAACTTTAGCATACGATCTTCGTTTGATGTGCACATTATCCGTTAGAAAGATCTATCTGAGAACTACAACTTTGGGAAGAGCAACATCGGTCCATGGACCCATGTTCCTCCCAATTTTCCCAAGAAATGTCATTTAGGGCCTCAAAACGGATCTGGAAGTTCGAGACTGAAAAACTGCTAAAAATAGTAAATTATGCTACAATTAAGGAAACTAAAAAGCTGAAATAAGCAATGTTGGGGGTCCAAGTGGACTTGACGGGTGGGCACCAATATCCACCTTCATCAAGTTCTCAGCCAAAAGGCATGTCCTTCCAAACAATGCCCATTGGCTCATCTCTAGGTGAGAATTCAGGTGCATCTATCCTTCTCCATCTTCTTTGCATTCAGACTACAACCTTGTGGAGAGGGCTATAAAATACATTAAGTGGAGGTATCTCCATCACGTTGAAAACAATTTCTGATATGGGAAGAGCATGGGTGATTTCAACATGCTGAGATGTTGTTGCTTCTTGATCCATAGGTGTAGATTGTTCGCCGATAGACTTGGGCTCTGTATCTCGATGAATTTTTAGAGGAGTCTTGAATTCCTATGTTTCTTGAGTATTTAGAGATTTGGGGGTGTCTTGCAAATTTTGATTGAATTGATCCGATTTCTACTCGAAACTAATGCCTTGGGCGTCTAAACTTGTCTCCGTGGCCGTAGTGTCCATTACCTATTTTTCGGCTGGTTTCCTGCTGGACTCAACCGTATTGTCTGCATCCTAGACTTCACCTGTGTTTGTTGTATTCTTAGTTATTACTTGGGAATCCTTTTGAGAGATAGGGGTTGTGTTATCGACAGTGTTACTTAGGGTAGGCTTATCCTCAGGCTTTAATAGATGCATTGGAATGACCCCAAGCCTCTTATTCCTGAATTCCTGAAATATTTGAAAATCTTCAGGTTTCAAGTTAGCCTTTGCCCATTCAAGTGCTTTCTCAAAAGAAACTTCTAATTCCAACAAATCCTCGAAGTAATCACCTCCATGATTATATGCCTTGAAATTTAGTCCTGTAGTGACATTGTATGCCACTTTGTTTGGATCGAATTTCCTTGTAGGCAATGTATGGAGCCTGAGGGCTTCCATTTCTGTTGATTCCTTAGTAGCATGAAAAAAATTAGATAAAGTAAAAGAGCTACATTTGATGGAGAAAGAAGGCCATAATGACTACTTGCCATCTTTAAGAATTTTAGTCAAGCCCTTTCCCACAATCTGGTAGGAAATTACGCTTAATAATAGCTTATCAGAAACATATAAGGGAAGGATGTGAGGATCAATAGTGCTACCAAAATCCCTAATGTAGGTGAACCATTCCTCAACGAAATACTTGCCTACAGCAAGCAGGTCTACTTCAGCTTCATGGGAAAACCTAGGGGATTTCTTATTGAAAATCATTTGGTGTAGGGGCAACATGATAGAATGAAATATCTTGTGGAATTGAGGTATGTAATGCGATTCCCATATTTGTTTACGACTGTGACGGATTGGGTAAGGATCTTGTATGGTGCATTTCCAATGCATGGTTGGAAAGTTCATACAAAAATAGATAGCATCCATAATATAAGCATAAAAATAGAAGGGAGGAAGGTTATCTGAAGAGGCAACTTTCTTTTGTCGATATTCAGTAACGAAGGTGGCTAAGTTGTTAGATAGGATAGAAGGCCAATTCATGATATAGGAATTAGCACAAGCATCGTTCAAGGGAATCTATTCTATTGAAAAATTAGTGTTATTTGGCAGTCCATACAATCTACATAACATTGCTACAGAATAATTGTAGGGTTTTGCCAAAGAGGCTATTGCATACATACCTGATTTTTCATACCTGAATTTGTTGTCTAGCATTCTCTAATTATGAATTAACTTGAAGGGGTCTGGATTATTCTTTGCAAAGTTAGCCACAAATGTGTTGTCGTACATTTCTTGTTGGTCAGGTATGTGATACATAGCCTTCGTCGACTTCCCTGAATGATCCTATGAGCTCCATCCTTGAATTCTTGAACTACCTATCTTCAATGATAAGGTTTTCTACCACCCATATGATCATGTCTATGTAGGGAAGGATTTAGCTCTTACTCCAATCTTATGAAGAAATGAATAGGAGGCATCCCTGCATTGAGGTCCTGAAGGCATTGTCGATGTAGTTGTTGCTCTCGTAACAATAATTTTAGGATGCTCATCCTCGAGTATGTTGTAAATTACTTCTCAAGCTGTTGCACCTCTAGCTACATCATAGACTATATCAGCAAAGATAGGAGCCATCTCTGTATCCTCTATCTCAAAAATGGTCTTCCTAGTTTGCTTTTGCATCACCTTTCTTAAGGACATGTCTTTTGTCGCTTACCTAAAACATACAAGAAATATAAGCATAGATCATATCAAGTAATTAGGACTGAAATCCTCTGTGAAATGACTTTGTATCATGATAAAGGTTTTTTTGAGATACTTGGTTATAACTACCCATAACCTGGAGAATGACTATTCTCCCTCGGGCTACTAAATGTTTAATAACTTGTCAACTCATTTGTTCTTCTCATTTAAAACATAATTATTGTGCACACTTTACCTCCTTAATCATAGATTGTGGTCCTTAAAGGGTTACCATGTAACGCTTATCAAATTTTAGGAGAAATGCAATTGTGAAATTTACAATATCGCATTTCGCAAATCGTTAATGTTTTTCCTAAGGCATGTTCGAGTTCTTTGCGAATTGCAAAATTCGATTGCGTAGTGACAAGATGAGGTTATCGTAGTGTAAGATCATTTCGCATATCACAATTTCATAAAGGATTTATATAATAGTGTTGTTGAAAATCACAATATGTGATTTGCGATATAAGTTTCCCCGCTTCATTTTGCAAGGTTCTCCTAAATTTTTCTTTAGAGTTAGGCATTATTGTCCTAGGCTTAAAATTTTTAAAAGGGTCCCCATCTATAACTCAAATGCTAACTATTGTTAGATAAAAATGGGGGGGGGGGGGGGGGGGAGTTGTTTTATAGTACAACAAGACCTCATGCCTCATAACCAAGAGGTCACTCCACTGGCTTCACCAAATCTGGAAGTAAAGAAAGTCCTGAGCATTGAAGAAGACAAATAGATCCTTGAAGATAATCCAAAAATGGAGATGGACAACATATCTTTCGACAAGTAGCAACACATAGTTTTGCAATCACACATTGTGCCTAATTCGGATGTCCATATATGTTTGGTGCAGTTTGAAGAACAAGTGATTGTGTCTGATGTGTGCAAGCATCCAACAACATTGGATGATGCTACCAGAGCATAAGCCTAGGAAACTAGATAGAGTGTTTGATTCTTGATAGCAAAGAATGAGCGCATGGTCAATGAGTTACAAGAGGCTAAGCAGGGAGGAGAACATGTTACATCATCCGTTAGAGTGAAGTTGAAGAGTGCGATATTGGATGAAATATCTTCCCTCGAAATAGTCATGCAGATGTTGTATTTCAGATTTGAGACCATGCATAAGGCAGTTGTCAATCTCAACGGTTGGCAACAACGCTGTGCTAGGAGAGCACGCATCTTGTCAAATCCGCACACTCTTGCTGACTACATGTAGACATGGGCAATGGGAGACAAGGGAGCCCCATTGAATTTTCCAAAGACGATGAAGCCAAAGGAAGTAGAGTTGAAGGCATGCATCTGAATTCAGATCCGAAACTAAGAGGAACTCCCACAACTTAGCCCTAGTTTGCAGCCTTCACATGGAAGGTATTCAGATGCATGGATGTGATTGTGCGTGCTCACGCTATCCCATCTATTTGCACACTCACTGAGGTGATGTCGAAGAACCAGGTTTGAACAGAGAAAGACATTTACATTGATGTGTTGATGCATGTAGCCATCAGTGCAGACTTAGAGATCAATGCACACACTATGTGTTAGTATGTTGTCAGTCTGACTGCACTCAAGAAGATGATGCACATGTTAGAAGACGAGTTTGATAGAGGTGAGAGATAATTGTACCCAGATGCAATGGAGGCAAGAGTTCACTTTTAGCAAGATGTCACCACTGAGCACGCGGACACCATCACAGACTACTAAGATTGGCATCAGTTCACCACCGGCGATGATCATGAGAATGTCAAATATTTGGTATCGCCACAATTGTTTGGGTCTTAGTGATAGCTTGCATGGCTTGCTTAAGCCTATTTTCTCTTATGTGGGCACATGTGTAGATTGCAATGAAACATCTTGTAAAAGTGAAAGACCAGGTGTCGATGGTCTAATGTAATAGTCATGTAGTAGTTGAAGAGTCATGAGGGTAGGTGAAGAGTCACAAAGTGGAACATCAAGGGTCACCCTACCCTTTGCTATTTATAGAACCTCATAACTCATTGTAGAGGCTTTTTAGAGCCAAGCTTCTGATATGTGTATCTTAGACAAAGCTTGGACTGTGTTGTAACAACCCTTGGCTTCTCCATAATGCAGAGCTAGTATATGTCTTTGAAGAGCAGGCAAAAGTGACTATAATGTTCCATTGTTGGAACTAGTGGTTTGTCATTGTTGCATGTAGGATTGGAACATTCACTTTCTTAATATAACAGATCCAATATGTTTCATGTGTATGTTTATTTTTTATTTCAGCTATCTTGGTTACACTAACGATATATGTATATGGTTCCTTACACATGTATGAATGGACTCTTTCTATATATGTATGCATGAATCTTGTTGAGATGTATTGTGGGTCTAACCATCAATTTTGATTGTTGGTTCACCTAACTTCCTGCTAGTGATGTATCTTTTCTCATGTGTTCCCTTATAATCCATTTGTGTTCACAAGTTTCCAAGGGGTGCACTTATTCAACCTTCCGTGTGTTAGAATCCTTCATGCACCTTCCTTGGCTTGCCACACCAGTCACACCCTTGCTACTAACAATGACATCCTTCTTCCCTCTACGAGCAACTTCAGTGAAGGTGATACATACGACCCACTACTGTGACTCCTACATGAAACGGTCTGAGGTCTAGCTGGAACTTCTTACTGGTGAGATCCAATGACATGATGGCCAGTCCAACACCGTGAACATCTCTATTGTGAGAGGAAGGGCTAGATGACAAGTTGAATCCTCACATACTATTTTTAATTTTTGTATATCTATCACGTATATCATTAGAATCCTCCATCCACGATGTTTGTCTTATGCTCAACCTATAGACATGACGAGGGGGTTTCATGATTTCTTGTAGGAATTCACATATGATGGTGAAGGCGAGGTGGTCTACTCTGAGTACTTGCAAGACCTCTATGCATTTATTGATGATGCAAATGACTTGTCTGATGAAGAGGCCAACTTGCTACTTTCACACACACCTTGCGAATCCTGACAACAATGGTCCAACATCCTGCCACCCAACGACGTGCACTCACTTGGCCATTTATATAGTCTCATCGAATCTAGTTTCCATCATTTTGATCCACAACCTCTTGACAGAAAACTGTTAAAACAATGGAAGACCATAAGAATCACGTATGCTTTTTTGCAGCACATCCATGTATTGAATTTGCAAGCCCTCAAAAGTGAGATGGAGTTTCAATATGTTTGGGATAGATTCAAATATAGTCTTAACAAATCAGTCAATCCCAAGATGAAGTTGAAGTTCAAACTCCATTTAGAACACTTCAGCGATGGAGCTGCACAATCACAGATTGACATAGTCACTGTCACAAGTCACTATCCACCGTCTCGTCATTAAACAGCTTCATCATTGTAGAGTGATGTGGGGGAACATGTACACATGTTTGTTCAACTATCACATCCTCCCAACATTAGTTCTCTCAATTTTCACACAGATTTGGTTGTGAAGCCCCTGGGTAGACACATGCATCTATTACGACAACTTCCATCTGTATGTTCTGCTGATCCTATGGATTGCAATGGCTTGTGCTCTTCCATTTTGGACTCTACACTTGTTGTGAAAGAGGATGAAGACATCGACATAGTTGGTGTTACACTCGCGATGAAGGATGATCTCCTTCTATCCACACCTTCTCCGCGTTGTTCTGACCTCTTCGATGATTCTACTATCTTTGGTTTCTCACCATTCCTTGATGTGGGGGGTGACTTTGAGAAGAGCGAAAGTAATCTTTTCCCAGCCAGAAAAATCATGAACAAAAAAATAGCTTTCTAGTAGATTTAACTATTTATCTATGACATCTACATCTATCTAACCCTGAAATAAGGGAATCACAAAGTTAACTTGTACCTTAAAGGGTTTGGCGCTTCCAGTGTAGTTACTGGAAGTAGATGTTTCATCCCTGGGTAGCCACTGAAGGATCTGGGCAAAGTTGTCCATAATCGTGTTCCTTTGTCACTCGAGGGCCTCTTTGAGCAAGATTTTGATAGGATCTCCTTCCCCCTCATATTTCTTTTCATCCACCATGGGAGGCCATCAGGATTTGCGAGGCTAGCCTTATAAAGGTTCGACTAGTTCCAATCCTAACTCCTTATATCCTAACCTCATTGGGGACATGCAAAGAGAGACAGAGAAAGAGCATACTACTCTGATACCACTGATCCAGATTTAAATAAGAATGCAACAAATTACAGATATAACCATATATATACAGATACAACAAAAATAATACTTCATTTCATTACTATAAAATACTGAAATATGCTTACAAACAAAAATGAAAATAAACCAGTTAGGGCGATGGTAGCTTATCTCTGAGAAGGGATGTGGCGGCTACATGCCTCTGAACTATGTTACAATAAGGCTCGAAGGTCTATTTATTGTTGAGAAATAATGGAAAACCCTAAACATCAAAAAGCCTAACCCTAGAGGATGAAACGCCAAATTGTGGGCCCCAATTGGGTAAATTGGTACATCAACTTCCCAGGGTCGTAACTTTAGCATACGATCTTCATTTGACGTGCACATTATCTGTTAGAAAGATCTACCTGAGAACTACAACTTTGGGAAGAGCAACATCGGTCCATGGACCCATGTTCCTTCCAAGTGTCCCAAGAAATGTCGTTTAGGGCCTCAAAATGGATCTGGAAGTTCGAGACCGAAAAACTGCTAAAAATAGTAAACTGTGTTACAATTAAGGAAACTAAAAAGCTGAAAGAAACAATGGTGGGGGTCCAAGTGGACTTGACGGGTGGCCACCAATATCCACCTTGATCAAGTTCTTGGCTAGAATAAAAGGCATGTCCTTCCAAACAATGTGCATTGGCGCATCTCCAGGTGAGAATTCTAGTGCATATACCCTTCTCGGTTTTATTTGCATTCGGACTACAACCTTGTGGAGAGGGCTATAAAATACATTAAGTGAAGGTATCTCCATCATGTTTAGAACAATTTCTGATATGGGAAGTGCAGGGGTGATTTCAACATGCTAAGATGTTGTTGCTTCTTGATCCATAGGTGTAGACTGTTCGCTGATAGAGTTGGGCTCTGTATCTCGATGAATTTTTAGAGTCGTCTTGAATTCCTATGTTTCTTGAGTATTTGGAGCTTTGGGGGTGTCTTGCAATTTTTTATTGAATTGATCCGCTTTGTACTCCAAACTAATGCCTTTGGCGTCTAAACTTGTCTCCGTTGCCGTAGTGTCCATTGCCTATTTTTCGGCTGGTTTCCTGCTGGGCTCAACCGTATTTTCTGCATCCTTTCACCTGCGTTTGTTGTATTCTTAATGATTACTTGGAGCCCTTTTGAGAGATAGGGTTTGTGTTATCAACAGTGTTATTTAGGGTAGGATTATCCTCGAGCTTTAATAGATGCATTGGAATGACCCCAAGGCTCTCATTCCTGAATTCCTGAAATATTTGAAAATCTTTGGGTTTCAAGTTAGCCTTTGCCCATTCAAGTGATTTCTCGAAAGAAACTTCTAATTGCAACAAATCCTTGAAGTAATTATCTCCATGATTATATGCCTTGAAATTTAGTGCTGTAGTGACATTGTATGCCACTTTGTTTGGATCAAATTTCCTTGTAGGAAATGTATGGAGCCTGAGGGATTCCATTTCTGTTGATTTCTTAGTAGCATGAAAAAAATTAGATAAAGTAAAAGAGATGCATTTGATGGGGAAAGAAGACCATAATGACTCCTTGCCATCTTTAAGAATTTTAGTGAAGCCCTTTCCCACAGTCTAGTAGGAAATCACGTTTGCTAATAGCTTATCAGAAACATATAAGGGAAGGATGTGTGGATCAATAGTGCTACCAAAATTCCTAATGTAGGTGAACCATTCCTCAATGAAACACTTGCGTACAGCAAGCAGGTCTGTTGCAGCTTCATGGGAAAACCTAGGGGCTTTCTTATTGAAAATCATTTGGTGTAGGGGAAACACGATAAAATGAAATATCTTGTAGAAGTGAGGTATGTAATGCGATTCCCATATTTGTTTACGATTGTGATGGATTGGGTAAGGATCTTGTATGGTGCATTTCCAACCCATGGTTGGAAATTTCATGCAAAAATAGATAGCATCCATAATATAAGCACAGAAATAGAAGGGAGGGAGGTTATCTGAAGAGGAGGCTTTCTTTCGTCGATATTCAGTAACGGAGGTGGCTAAGTTGTTAGATAGGATAGAATGCCAATTCATGATATAGGAATTATCACAAGCATTGATCAAGGGAATCTATTCTATTGAAAACTTAGTGTTAATTGGCAGTCCATACAATCTACATAACATTGCTGCTGCATAATTGTAGGTTTTTGCCAAAGAGGCTATTGCATACATACCTGATTTTCATACCTGAATTTGTTGCCTAACATTCTCCAAGTATGAATTAACTTGAAGGGGTCTGGATTATTCTTTGCGAAGTTAGACACAGATGTGTTGTCCTACATTTCTTGTTGGTCAGGTATGTGATACATAGCCTTCATGTTTGCTTCCATGAATGATCCTATGAGCTCCATCTTTGAATTCTTGAACTGCGTGTCTTCAATGATAAGGTTTTCTACCACCCATATGACCATGTCTGTGTAGGGAAGGATTTTAGCTCTTGCTCCAATCTTATGAAGAAAGGAACAGGAGGCTTCCCTGCATTGAGGTCTTGAAGACATTGTCGACCTAGTTGTCGCTCTCGTAACAATAATTTTAGGACGCTCTTCCTCGAGTATGTTGTAAATTACTTCTCAAGCTGTGGCACCTCTAGCTGCATCATAGACTGTATCAATAAAGATAGGAGCCATCTCTGTATCCTCTATCTCAAAAATGGTCTTCTTAGTTTGCTTTTGGATCACCTTTCTTAAGGACATGTCTTTTGTCGCTTACCTAAAACATACAAGAAATATCAGTGTAGACAATATCAAGTAATCAAGACTGAAATCCTGTCTGAAATGAATTTGGATCGTGAGAAAGGTTTTTATGAGATACTTGATTATAACTACCCATAACCTGGAGAATGACTATCCTCCCTCGGGCTGCTAAATGTTTAATAACTTGTCAACTTATTTGTTCTTATTATTTAGAACATAATTATTCCGCACGCTTTACCTCCTTAATCGCAGATTCTGGTATTTAAAGGGTTACCATGTAACACTTATCAGATTTTAGGAGAAATGCAATTGTGAAATTTTCAATATCGCATTTCGCAAATCATTAATGTTTGTCCTAAGGCATGTTCGAGTTTTTTTGTGAATTGCAAAATGCAATTGCTTAGTGACAAGATGAGGTTATCGTAGCGGGAGATCATTTCGCATATCACAATTTCGTAAAGGATTTATAAAATAGTGATGTGGAAAATCGCAATATGTGATTTGCGATATAAGTTTCCTCGCTTCATTTTGCAAGGTTTTCCTAAGTTTTTCTTTAGAGTTAGGCATTATTGTCCTAGGCTTAAAAATTTTAAAATGGTCCCCATCTATAACTCAAATGCTAACTATTGTTAGATAAAAATGGGGGGGGGGG
>APFE030381562.1:8986-37466 GCA_000404065.3 Pinus taeda | reverse complement strand
CAACAAGACCTCATGCCTCATAACCAAGAGGTCACTCCATTGGCTTCACCAAATTTGGAAGTAAGGAAGGTCCCGAGCACTGAAGAAGACAAACAGATCCTTGAAGATAATCCAAAAATGGAGATAGACAACACATACTTTTGCAGTCGCACATTGTCCCTAATTCGGATGTCCATACACCTTTGGTGCAATTTGCAGAACAAGTGATCGTGTCTGATGTGTGCAAGCATCCAACAACATTGGCTAATGCTACCAAAGCATAAGCCTAGGAAACTAGATAGAGTGTTCGATTCTTGATAGCAAAGAAGGAGCACATGGCCAAGGAGTTACAAGAGGCTAAGAAGGGAGGAGAACAGGTTACATCATCCGTTAGAGCACACATCTTACCAAATCCGCACACTTTTGTTGACTGCATGTAGACGTGGACAATGAGAGACAAGGGAGCCCCATTGCATTTTCCAAAGACGATGAAGCCAAAGGTGGTAGAGTTGAAGGCATGCATCTAGATTCAGATCCGAAACTAAGAGGAACTCCCACAACTCATCCCGAGTTTGCAAGCTTCACATGGAAGGTATTTGGAAGCATGGATGTCATTGTGCGTGCTCACGCAATCCCATCTATTTGCACACTCACTGAGGTGATGTGGAAGAACCAAGTCTGAACAGAGCAAGACATTTACATTGATGGGTTGATGCATGTAGCCATCAGTGCAAACTTAGAGATCAATGCACACACTATGGATTAGTATGTTGTTGATCTGACTGCACTCAAGAATGTGATGCACATGTTAGCAGACGAGTTTGATAGAGGTGAGAGATAATTGTACCCAGATGCAATGGAGGCAAGAGTTCACTTTTAGCAAGATGTCACCATTGAGCACGCAGACACCATCGTAGACTACCAAGATTGGCATCAGTTCACCACTGGCAATGATCATGAGGATGTTGAAGATTTGGTATTGCCACAGCTGTCAGGGTCTTAGTGATAGCTTGCATGGCTTTCTTAAGCCTATTTTCTCTTACGTGGGCACATGTGTAGATTGCAATGAAACATCTTGTAAAAGTGAATGACCAGGTGTTGATGGTCTAATGTAATAGTCATGTAGTAGTTGAAGAGTTATGAGGGTAGGTGAAGAGTCACAAAGTGGAATGTCAAGGGTCACCCTACCCTTTGTTATTTATAGAACCTCATAACTCATTGTAAAGGCTTTTTATAGCCAAGCTTCTGATAGGTGTATCTTAGAGAAAGCTTGGATTGTATTGTAACAAGCCTTGGCTTCTCCATAATGCATAGCTAGTATGTCTCTTTGAAGAGTAGGCATAAGTGACTATAATGTTCCATTGTTGGAACTAGTGGTTTGTCATGGTTGCATGTAGGATTGGAACATTCACTTTCTTAATATAACAGATCCAATATGTTTCATGCATATGTTTATTTTGTATTTCACCTATCTTGGTTACACTAATGATATATGTATCTTGTTCCTTACACATGTCTTAATGGACTCTTTCTATATATGTATGTACGAATCTTGTTGAGATGTATTGTGGGTCTAACCACCAATTTTGATTGTTGGTTCACTTGACTTCCAGCTGGTGATGTATCTTTTCTCATGTGTTCCCTTATAATCCATGTGTGTTCACAAGTTTCCAAGGGGTGCACTTATTCCACCTTCCGTGTGTTAGAATCCTTCGTGCACCTTCCTTGGCTTGCCGCACCAGTCACACCCTTGCTACCAACAAGGACACCCTGCTTACCTCTACGCGCAATTGTGGTGAAGGTGATACGTACGACCCACTACTGTGACTCCTACATGAAATGGTATGAGGTCTAGTTGGAACTTCTTACTGGTGAGATGCAATGACATGATAGCCAGTCCAACACCGTGAACATCTCTATTGTGAGAAGGAGGGCTAGATGACAAGTTGAATCCTCACATACTTTTTGAATCTTTGTATATCTATCACTGATATCATTAGACTCCTCCATCCACAATGTTTGTATTATGCTCAACCTATCGACATGACAAGGGGGTTTCATGATCTCTTGTAGGAATTCACATATGATGGTGAAGGTGAGGTGGTCTACTTTAAGTACTTGCAAGACTTCTATGCATTTATTGATGATGCAGATGACTTGTCTGATAAAGAGGCCAACTTTCTACTTTTACACACACTTTGCAAATCCCAACAACAATGGTCCAACATCCTGCCACCCAACAACATGCACTCACTTTGCCATTTATGTAGTCTCATTGAATCTATTTTCCATCATTTTAATCCAGAACCTGTTGACAAAAGAATGTTAAAACAATGGAAGACTCCATAAGAATCGTGTATGCTTTTTTTTGCAGCACTTCCATGTATTGAATTTTCAAGCCCTGAAAAGTGAGATGGAGTTTCAATATCTTTGGGATAGATTCAAATATTGTCTTAACAAATCAGTCAATCCCAAGATGAAGTTGAAGTTCAAACCCCATTTAGAACACTTCAGTGATGGAGCTGCACAATCACAGATGGACATAGTCACTGTCACAAGTCACTATCGATTGTCTCGTCATTAAACAACTTCACCATTGTAGAGTGATGTGGGGGAACATGCACACACGTTTGTTCAACTATCACATCCTCCCAACATTAGTTCTCTCAATTTTGGCACAGATTTGGCTGTGAAGCCCATGGGTTTACACATGCATCTACTACCACAACCTTCATCTGTATGTTCTGCTGATCCTATGGATTGCAATGGCTTGTGCTCTTCCATTTTGGACTCTACACTTGTTGTGAAGGAGGATGAAGACATCGATGGAGTTGGTGTTACACTCACGATGAAGGATGATCTCCTTCTATCCACGCTTTCTCCATGTTGTTCTGACCTCTTCGATGATTCTGCTATCTTTGATTTCTCTTGTGTAAATCCACCAATGGAAGCACCTATTGTTGATCATTCACATAACACACTGAATGTCAGCCCATCATTCAATAGTGGAGAGGACAAATGCTTCATTGAAAATCCACTTGGTTTTTCATCTTCTTTTTTTGGAAACACAAAGGGTGAACAATCTTCCTTCTAATCTACCCCTCTATTTGATTTGTCTGATCATGAGGATGTTGATGAAAGCATTGATGTTTTTGATCATAACTGTTGTGATCCACTTACTCTCGTATTCGATCATGATGAGTATTCTATCATTGTTGATTTTTCAAAGCCACCTATTTATGATGACCTATCCATTGACGAAGTCGAAACCTCACATACAATCGAGGAACTTGAGCCCAAGCTAATGATTATGTCAGGCCCTCACTATCCTGAGGTTAGTTTCACTTCTAGTCAGGAAATCATTGAAACACCCAAGGCGATCTTGTCACTGATGCATTGAAGGAATATTAAGTAGAGAGCACACATGTGTGACACAATTTGTCCTTGTTTCTCTTGTTTGCTTGCATGTCACAGTCAAGAGAATGTATATGCTTAACATCTGTTTGCTGTGTTGCACAACACCATGCTAAGTCCATGGATTGCATGTCATGCACTTACACTCATCTATGTTCTATGGACACATTTAAGGTCAGAGTGTGTTTGTATTCATTTTTATATCTTTAAGGTTTATTGGTTCATGCAACTACAATGTTCATGAACCATACCTTCACCAACATGGGTCGACCATTGCGCCAGTGGCTGCATTGGAAATATCACTTCACATCATCAGACATATGCATCGTTAAATTAGGAATAGGAGTAGTGTTTGCTTTACCTTGTTTGCTTGCATGCATGTTTTATTTCTTACTTTGTGTGTTTGTTTTCTTGCTTACTTGTTTGATTACTCGTGTTGCTTTTGCATTTTTGCTTCTGTTTTTTCATTCTTTAGTTTTTTGTTTCCTTGTTTACAATGTAGGTTAGTTTCACTTGAACCGCATATGACTCTTGAAACAAGAGAGGGTAAGGCGCAAGAGGACATGTGCAATTATCAATACTTGGTTATCTATTGTCCTGTCCCTTTATCTAGAACTTGTTATCGTCATTCCATGATACGCCAATGGAAAATACATGTTGTTCGAAGTGAACCTTGATGAAAACACAATGCTTGCACGCTAACTTGTATCACCTACTCTAGTTGGTTTGTTTGGGTTAACCCTTTTCATCTCAGTAAAGTAGAGTAAGGTGAGGGGGAAAACCTTAAAAAGTAAGTCAGAGGTATATACAAAATACTTCTCTGAAGGAAAAACCTCTTCTGCTCTCAATAAGTTAGGATCCCTCTTCCTCCTCTAAAATGAATATGTGTTATGCGCATTTTTGAAAATGGAAAAATGAAAATGTGAAATTTTTTGAAAAATGAAATGAATAAGGAAAAAAAAGAGAAAGGCTTCCTATGCAAAGAGGTGATGCAAGTAACTCTACCAAGCTATTGACCAGGCTCACTGGAAATGGAGCGATGCTTGTGCTCTTGTGTGACTCTGCTGGGGTACTGGCCTAGCCTACTGGAAGCATAGCAACACAAGAGATGGAACTTAAACTATGACTATCATATTTCCTGTGTACCAATATACCCCTCATCCCAATCGAAGCAACCATGTTGAGTTGGATTGGAATGTATGCTGATGAACCAAGAGCATGGCAGGTGCTACATCATTCCATCAAGCTAATGCGAGAATCAAGATGATCTAATAACTGAACAATACTTCTAGAGGAGTTGGACTCGTGTTTCATGAAACAAGTTCCGATAAGAGAGCTGGAGTTCTACCAATGTGTCACCAAGTGTTCTAGCAGCTACAACCACACTCCAAAAGTTATCCTCAACTTCAATTTGGAGCCTCCCTACCAACTATCCTTATTAGCATGTCTTCAACTATCATGTACATAGGCTTCAGCTGAGTTTCAAAGGCTTGTTAGCCTATGCATGTCAAATTCGTAGTCTCCCATCACATGCTACCCTTCTAGACTTTGGTTATTTTCTAGGAGAGAGTTTCACTTAGAAAATTGTGCAATTATGGAGGGGAACCAACCTTCCCTCCAAAAATTGGACAATCCTGTTGGACTGCCTGCTCAGCTCTAGAATTTTTGAATCCAACCAGGTAGCCCTCCCTAAGAAAACTGTGCAATTGAACTAGTCACTCAGTTTCAGCCCATAAATTGCACAATTCTCAGAGGCAGTGACCTGCTGACACCAAATATTGCACAATGCCTGAGGGTCATCCAGCCCTGCCTGGCCTAGAAGCTACACAGATACCTCTCCGAGGCTTGCAAATTATTGCATGTGCCTTCAGGTGGACTAGTTCCCTCCGAGACTGAGCAATCATCACTTGCATGCATGGGCTGATTTTTCCTGAAATCGAAAAAAGAAACATGTAAAAAGAATCCATAAATTTTAGGGATCTATTTTTAGCAGCCAGAGGTTACATGCAGAGATCGTTTAGAAACTTCTATCTGAGTGTTGCTTTTTTACTATATTCGTGGCATGCACATCATAAGCCTGGAAATTATTTATTCAACTCTACAAATCTCATTCCTCACATCGATCTTCGAGCTCTGACGTCCCACATCACATCTAGGAGTATTCAACACATTCAGCTCAAATTTTTCCATGTAAGTGTTCTTTTCGTGTTATTTTATGCTTTTGTGATGCTTTTGGTATTTTGTTTTCTATGAATGTTGTTTGCTTGGTTTTTTTGAATGTCTATGGTTGTTTTAATGTATATTAGCTTGTAGAAGAACCATTCCAGTTTGTGTTTGCTTCTCACTGCTATCGCATGCATGACATTGATTTCCACTAACGGTTGCCATTGTGGAGACTCGTTTCACACACGTGCATGCATTCTCATTTTCTAAATCCTTCATTAAATGTTTGCATGCATGATCATTCACTCTTGGTTACATTCAGTCTCTCCATGCATTCAAACCTCTTCATGTTTTCTATCGCCTGTCAGCAGGTCTGGGCTGCCTTGGCCCGGACCTTGCCTCACCCGATTGCAAATGCACATTTCTGGATGTAAAGGGTTTCCCTTCCCTAAAGAAATTGTGCAATCCTAGAAAACACTAATCTCTAGGTTTGCATTGCGCATGTTGGACACCTAATCCTCAATGGGTTAGTGTGGAAGCCGAATAGACAAAAGGAGTCCAAGAGAGCTTGGGATGTGAAACTCAATGGTCACATATTGTACTATAAATGTATATCTCTTGTTAATAAAAATTGTACTCTCATTATTTATCTTTCATATTGTTCTTACTACCCATGTGTGTTTAACATGGTATCAGAGCCAGCGTATTCCTACCCTGCATAATTAATTTGAGCCATTTGTTTTATGGCCTTTCTATGCAGGTTATTTATGCCATGAATTTCATGAATGTTTTCTCATGAATATTTCTTCACCTAAATTTTAGATACCACCTGTTAATACGGCTACTGGTATTTGCGCTTCTCTGACCAGCCTTTTATAATCACCTGCATATAGCGTTGCGTTGCCCTGACATGGTTTCCCTGTCCTGCCGCCTATTATTTTCCATCCCTATTAACACCGCATGCAATTCTTTGCCGATTTTTATGCTGCAACTAAATATAGTTGCTGAAAGAAATTCTGAAATAGCTCATATCATTTATGAGTGTTGTTAGTATCCGTTATTTTCTAAGAGCATTTTCTATATCAGTTTTCTGTGCTGACACTGTCAAATATTTGCCAATGTGTTTTACTAGCTGAACGACTGGGCAGCATTGAATGTCAAGGTGCTCTTTTTGAATGTTGACAAAGAGAACTGAGGGACCATTGAATTCTGTCACTGATGGAAGACAATTCGACTTCTAAGCTGTTACATTCAATGAAATCGCATTGATTGGCTATATGGTGGATCCGCCCTCCGCTGTCTATTTAAACTGCACGGTTCAATTGGGTTAAATTGGTGACAACTTTATATTGATATGCCAGTGGTGGTAAAAGGAAATGGGATAGCAAAATCCCAAGCCCCCGCATCTAAGGCCAACAATGGCCGCAGGAGCATAAGTGCTGAATAGGGATAGAAGAACGTTACACATTGCAAGTGCACAAAGGCGAAAGCAAAAAGCAAGGGGCATTTCATTGTGTGTGTACATATATAACTTTATTATTTCAGGCCCCTTGGTAGAAATGGCTTCTGCACTTCTCCTGCTATGATACTTTGCTCTTGGTTTTTTCTCTATAATTCATTAACTTGCAGGCCAAGGCTAAGTTATCCCATCAAATTAAAAACCCCAGAGAAGTGTCTCCGCAATTTCCTGGAAAGCACTCAGAGCTTTTTTCATATGAATTATCTTCTATTCGCTACGCCAATTCATGCCATGCCATCCATTTCGTTAATATCATAATCTTTTTCACGACCTGCTTGCAGTTGCTTCTATTGCGGATCTAAAAAAAGCGATGGTTGAATTAATATTAAATCGGGGGAGTTTGAAATAGAGGAGGGTCTCGTCTTTATGAGACTACTAGTAAGGGGGATGTGGAGAAATGAAGCAGTGACATGCCATAGAGAAGTAGAAGACTTGCAGGGTTACGAAGATAAACTCGTAGGCCATGGCATTGGTATCAATGCGCCTAAACAATGAAGATTGTGAGGTAACACAGGATTCCAGCACTGTAAACATCGCCCGTAAATTGGAATTTCTTTTATTGTATCATCACCTCAGGGTAAAGATGGGATGCCGAATAATCATTTGGATGGTACGTTGTGTTGGTTGAACGCTGTTGTCCATATACATAAACACTTTTCTGTTACATATATACAACGCTGATATATGTATACGCTGACACCCTCTATGCTACCAAATTTGAAGTTCATTGCAAGTTTACTAAATTATTTAAAGATCTGGTAAACGTTTTTGGCGAGGGATTATTTTATGTTGTTTCCGATCTCCTGTTGTCTTTTCTAAAGTGTATACCTGATGTAAATTATATAATAGTGTGGATTCTCGATATTGAAAGAGACCTTTTTGATGTATTTCAAATCAGTATTGATAGTGGAATATGAAGCAGAAATTCTTGTGTTATCACTGTGATTCAAAAGGCTGAGTCATTCTAGATCTAAAGGTTTCATGAGTTGAGTTATAATAGGGAGAGAGAGCTGCATTATTCTAGATGCATCACTGATAGTCTCAAGAGCCTAAGTGGATCAAATCATTCGCCATCACTCCATCTTTATTGAAAGGAGACAATTCATCTAGCCATTAGAGAAGCCATGTTACAATATGAGGATCAAAGGAATTGAATTGCAGCCATTGATGTTATGATCTGATTTCTACATGCATGTACTGGAACAATCACTTCACCTTTGATACAATGTTTTAGCATTAAAGTGCAGTGATATCAAATACTCATATATTGTACTGATCATTATCAAATACACAATTTCATTGATATCATCATAGCATCAAATTTAAGGTCTTCAATAGTAACGTAGCTTCATCATCTTATTTTTATATGGATTATAATTGATGCTTGCTAGTTGCACACTGATCATTGGCTAAAATTTATAAAGGATACTGTTGTGTTCTGAGAGAGGGTATTACTTTTCTCCATTGAGTAGTAGTTGTAATCAGTTTCTAAGCTGTAAATCTGACGTTTAAGAGAAAAAAAAATGACCAGAATCAATGAAGTATTAGAGTTCCTTAAAACTCTGATGTTGTCTACTGCTCATGATACATTAAAAGTCAGCAAAGTTTTTCTCACAGACATTCAGGTCTATCTACAAAATGCGCAGGAAAAGGTTGATTTTTTGCAGCTTGAATCTCAGCTACAACAAGAAGAATTAAAACAGAGGAGTCATTCTGAACATGTTTCTCTTCAGAACATTGAGATTGCAACCCATCAGAAGCAAGTCAATATTGTTGAAGTTGATTCAGATTTAGTATCCAATAAAGCAGTAGTTGTACATGCAGATGCAGAAACTCAGTCTGCACTTCCCAAGCCCATCATCAGACCTTCGGAAAAGCTTGTCCACAACAAGCACAAAACTAGTCTTGGATATGACAAGGACTTGTCCTTTCATATTCCAGACTACTCAAAGCCCATTCAGTTTCAGAGTGTTGGATTCATTCATGACAGTTCACCTGCTCCTTGTGACAGTTCACCTCCAGTTGTTCCAGATTCTTCCCTTCTTCCACAACAACAACAACAAAAAAAGATTGTAAAATGCCAACACTGTGATCGAGTTGGCCATCTAAAAGATCACTATTTTGATCTTCATCCATGTAAGCATTGTCATAAAACCAACCATTCTTCACATAGATGCTTTAGAAACAAACATCCTGCAAGAACAAAGATTCATCTTGGATGGATTTCTTCTTGGATGGATTTCTCCATCATCTCACCTTGTATCTAACAGGGGGGGAAATGATGGTCATCTAGAAGCTTCAAAGTCACATCAAGCGAGCCTGAGCCACAACCTACAACACCAGTTTCAGAGTTGTAGCCAGAAACAAAGATGTCCGTGAACATGCCTTCAGTTGGCAATCTAGGACACTTCCTCTAGCAGAAGACTTCAGCTTCTTGCCAGTTTCGGAAGAATTCCAGGAACAAAATTGAGAACACTTCCTCTAGCAGAAGACTCTAGCTTCTTGCTAGTTTTGGAAGAGTTTGAGGAATTGCATTAAGCATTCTAGAGTTGTTGGTCATCCTTAAACCATCACAGGTTGAGACTTCCCTTTTTAGGTTGAAGTTCTCCCTTTTATGTGGGGTGAGACCTCCCTTTCATGGTTGAAGGTTTCCCTCTTTAAAATAATAGGAGCACTTCCTCTAGCAAAATACTGCAGCTTCTTGCCAGTTTTGGAAGAGTTCTGGGAACTACACTAAGCGTTCCAGTGTTGGTGGTCATCCTTAAACCACTGCCTTTTATACCAACATTTCAACCTAGTGCTGCCATGCATTTTTGCACATCTTGTATTACAACTCTCTTCTTGCAATCATACATAACCCTTCGTATTAAGGGGGGGAATGTTGGACACATAATCCTCAATGGGTTAGTGTGGAAGCCGAATGGACAAAAGGAGTCCAAGAGACCTTGGGATGTGAAACCCAATGGTCACATATTGTACTATAAAAGTATATCTCTTGTTAATAAAAATTGTACTCTCATGATTTATCTTTCATATTGTTCTTGCTACCCATGTGTGTTTAACAGTGCAATTCTAGGAGGCAGTGCCCTGCTGACCGAAAAAACTGCATAATGTAGTCCCTGGGCATACATGTCCTTGCCGACTGAAATTGCACATTGCGCAATTTCAACCCTCACCAGGCACACTGGACTACACATTGCATAGATCCAGCATTTAGTCAACCTCTTCAAAGCCTGAGTTGTGCTTTGTGTAGTTTTGGTACACAGTCTCCTGGCCTCCCAGTGAAAATTGTGCAATTTTACCAGACACCCAAGTATGTTGCATGTGAGTCCCCAATTTTTCTTTTTTTTGTAACTGACAGATTGCTTTCTATGAGTGTTGCTATGTCTCCAGGTATAGTAGGTTTTCCTCCATCTCTTAGCAATACTAGTACAACGGCCTCCAAGAGAGTAGGGTCAAAGGACATCGTTGGACGTGAAACTGGAGATGCATTCGAACAAGTGTCTATGGGCTGCCCGTTTACGAGGACACCAAGATGGTCATAGACAGAGACATCAACATGAAATGGTAGGACATCAAGGATGCATTCTCAGGCACATTTGAGGAAGATTTGGAAGAGCATAGGGTTTATGTCAACATCCACAAATCTGACTTGTATCGGATAGCATACAAGTATCTCGTGTTTCCATGCATGGACATGATACAATGGATTGTCTCGCACACTGATCCTGAGACGATGATGCTAAGTAATGTCTGTGGGATAGAGATTGCTACCTTTAGGGCAAAGGACTATCAGGAAATTTATCACTTGCCACAACTGGTGATCGCAATGGAGAAACCCTTCAGCACACGCAACAATGTAAACTCTAGAGATATCTTGAAGAGTTGTGTTAAAGAGACGGCGAAGTTTAGGACAACACCCAGTCTATTTTATAAGACAAAGATACTGTAGAAGGTATATCAGTACCTTTTCATATTTGCATGCTTCTTATATGACCAAGAGCGCACAAAGACCTTCTTGCAGAGCTGACTGATTGCATTGGACCAACTAGCTAGTGAAGAGAGGCCATGCAACTCGTCTGACATGTTGGCTCTTAGGTCGAAGGAATAGTTGAGGAGAGCCTGACATCTACCCAAAGGTTAGCAAGTAAAGATATACATGGTTGCTTACATTCTAGATGAAATCTGTGACCATCAGTAGTTCCCAGGTTTCAAGTGGGCATGGACACTTTCGGAAATGGCTGTGCACAATTATTAAAGATTGTTCTCCGGATGTAGCTTTTGTGGATTCATAACACAACTATCATACCACTTTGTCACCCCAATGTACAAAATCATATTTGAGCAGGATCCACCTTTCATGCCATAGGCAATGAGGAGGCATTGATTGACATTGGAGATTGGTATGGCTCTCCCCTTGGTACCTTCATATGGATGTACAATGTGAAGAAGCCCCTACATGTTTTACCGAAGTTGGCCATGGATAAGCTTATCATGCAAGAAATGTCATATCACATCTCCAAAGGGTTGTCAGCTAGTCTCCACAGAATGAGGAAGGCACGTTGGCCCGTATTCCTTTACGGATCAGGTTGTATGAAATATAGAATCTCAAGCAAGATGATGTTGAGACAGAGGAGTTCAAAAGATTCATTTTTGGCACCAGAAGTTTCAACCCATATGACCCACAATGCTTTGTAAAGGATCACTATTTGAGAGTGAAATTTTTGTGGATCCATGAGGTGTGCCATTGGCCTGAGGAAGACCCATGGAGATATTGTCACAATTTCACCAGGCTCAATGAACCGGTTGGCATATCTTTTGATTTCTTAGCAATGTAGAGTGAAGGAGCATCTCAGAGAGTACCATCATCATCAATAGCACAGGGTAAAAAACCTACACATGACAAGGGCAAGAGAAAGGTTGATGATAGCGCAGAGGCAGAACAAAGCTGCAAGTTCAAAGTAGATCCACTCATGATGAAAGCAACTTTAGATATTAAGGCTAAGTGGCGATAGCGTGACAAGAGGAACACACAATGTAAAAGAGGTAAACATAGGATGGATGAAGCAAAGAAGGAGTTGTAAGAGTTGAAGCAACAACTCTGGGAAGAATAGGCACTACACAGAAGAGAGAAGGAAGCGTAGTAGGGACAAACAAAACAAGAGGCACATCATGCACAGATTGCAGAAACTATGCCCATACAGGTTATAGACTCATCCAAGCTACTGGCACAAAGTATATAAGGTGAGCAGTCACATGAGTAGGACTTAGATCAATATTTTGAACAGATGCTAGAAAAGATGCAGAAGGATGTGGTGCAGCTAGAGTTAGATTAGGATACAGACCTCATGCCTCATAACCAAGAAGTTGACTCCACCAACTTCATCATATTTGGAAGTGGAGAAAGTCCCCAACGATCAAGGAGACACATATATCCTTGAAGACAATTTGAAAGTGGAGATGCACAACATATCTTTCGACCAGTAGCAACACATATTGTGTAGTCACGCAGAGTGCCTAATCTAAATGGCCATACATCTCCAGCATAGCTTGCAGAATGAGTGATCATATCTTATGTGCACAAGCAGGAATCAACATTGGCTGATGTTACCAGAGAATATGTCGAGGTCACCTAATTAAGTGTTCGATTCTTAATAGAGGAGAATAACCACATGGCCAAGGAGTTACATGTAGCCAAGCAGGGAGGAGAACAAGTCACATCATCCACCATCACTGAGTTGAAGAGAGTGATACAGGATGAAGTATCATCCCTCGAAACAGTCATGTAGATGTTGTGTTTCAGATTCGACACTGTGCATAAGGTTGTTGTCCATCTCAATCATTGGAAGTAGCACTGTGCTAGGAGAGCATGCATCTTGTCAAATATACACACTGTTGTGGACTGCATGCAAACATGGACAATGGGATACAAAGGATCCTAATTGCATTTTCCAAAGATGATGAAGTCAGAAGCAATAGAGTTGAAGGCACGCATCCAGAGCCAAATCGATAACTATGAGGAACTCCTGCAGTTCATCACTAGTTTGCAAGCTTCGTATGCATGGGTATTTAGAAGCATTGATGTCATTATGTGCACAAATGCAATCCCATATATTGGCACACTCACTTTGGCGAAGTCAATGAACCATGTTCGAATGGAGTTGGACATGTAATTTGATGAGTTGATGCGTGTATCCATTAGCGCAAAGTTGGAGATCAATGCACACACTATGCATCAGCATGTTGCTGCTATGGCTACAAGTAAGACTATGATGTGCATGTTAGTAGGCGATTTGGATAGAGGTGCTAGATTAGTGTACCTGGATGCAACGTCGGCGAGAGTTCGCTTTAACCAATATGTCACCATTGAGCACACAGACACCATCACCAATTACCAAGCTTGGCATCAGTTCACCACTGTCAATCATCATGAGGATGTCAAAGAGTAGGTCTTCCCACAGTTGTCTCAGCCTTAGTGATAGATTGCATGCCTTGCTCAAGCCTATTTTGTCTCATGTGGGCACATGTGCAAATTGTAATGTAACATCTTATAAAATTGAAAGACCAAGTGTCCATGGTCAAATGTAATAGACATGTAGTAGTTGTAGAGCCATGAGGGTAGGTGAAGAGCCACAAAGGGGAATGTCAAGGGTCACCCAACCCCTTTTCTATTTGTAAAACCTCATAACTCATTATAGAGGCTTTTGGGAGCCAAGATTTCAATAGGTGTATCTTAGACAAAACTAGGACTGTATTGTAATGAACCTTTGCTTCTCCATAATGCAGAGCTAGTATATCTCTTTGGAGGAGTAGGCAACAGTGACTATAACGTTCTACTGTTGTAACTAGTGGTTTGTCATGGTTTCGTGTATGATTGGAACATTCAGTTTCTTAATATAACAAAGCCAACATGTTTCATGCATATGTTGTTATCGTATTTTAATTTTCTTGGTTACACTTACGATATATGTATCTATGTTCTTATGCATGTATGTATGGACTCTTTCTATATATCTATGTATGAACCTTGTTGAGATGGGTTGTGGCTTTAAGGATCACTTTGGATTGTTGGTTCACCTGCTTTCTAGCTGGTGATGCATCTTTTCTTGTGTGTTCCCTTCTAATCCACGTGGTTCCACAAAATTCCAAGGGGTGCACTTATTCCACCTTCCATTTGCTAGAACCCTTCATGCACCTTCCTTGGCTTGACGTGCCACTAACATCCTTGCTACCAAGAAGGACATCCCGCTTGCCTCTGCACACAACCGTGGTCAAGGCAATACCATATGAACCATTGTTGGGACTCCTACTCCAAGGTGTTTGAGGTCTAGTTGGAACTTCTTACTGGGAATATCCCTTCACATATTCGCGAGTCGAACACCACCAACACATTGACAATTAGGGAGTTGAGTATTAAAAGACCAGGAAGAAAGAGAAAAGAAATCAAAATAATTTAATTAGTTGGAAAAATTGAAAATATCATGATGGGAAAAAAAAAAAATTTAGAAATACCTTGATCCATGAAGTCCCATTGTGAAAACATGTTTCAATGGTATTGAAATTCCAAATACATTGATTGATTTAGTAGCAACTACAAACATCATGAGTAAACAAACTATGAATTAATTGAAACGTTCTAATCTTCAATATACACCTACATTTTTACAATTAGCAAATAGATATGTTATTAATCCTGATGCTTTATTAGAATACATGTGTATCCTTAGATTCTTGGGAGTATCCCATTGATTTTATGATTCTAACAGCCAGGAGTAATTTAGAAGGACATCAATTGATTCTAGGAAGACCATGGTTAGCTATAGTTGATTCATTTATAAGTTGTAGATCTGCTGATATCTTTATTTTTGATAGAAGTCCAATAAAGAAATTCACATTATATCTTCCTGCAAAAAAAAAAATAGAAGTAGAAAGTGAAGAATGGATAGATGATGATATTGATATATGACCAATCTTTGTTACTTCACAAATAGATGAAGAAGATGAGATTTTGAATTTAATGGAAAATAATGACTCTTCCTCATATTGTGAATCTAATCAATTTTTTCAAGAACAATGCAATATTTAATATTTATCATCTCGTCAATTATCTTTACATTCTATGGAAAAATTTCGCAACTCTTCAATAGAAATCTTACGAGAAAAAACGTTGAATATCAATAATAATCTGGAATAATTTCAAAAGAAAGATTTAATAAATATGTTACAAGAGTATTCCACTACTTGTGCATGGGTATATACTAACATGAAAGGAATTGATCATAATACTTGTATACATCATATTTACATTGAAGACAATGCTAAACCAATCTGACAACCTCTAAGAAGAATGAATCAAAATATGAGAGAGATTATTAAAGAGGAATGACAAAAATTGTTAAATGTGAATTTCATTTATCCAATATCGGATAGGCAGTGGGTTTCACCCTTGGTAATTGTACATAAAAAGAATTGAAAATGGAGAGTATGCATTGGCTATAGGTAATTGAATAAAGTTACCTTAAAAGATCATTTTCCACTTCCTTTCATAGATCATGTTTTAGACACATTGGTAGGAAAGAAATATTTTTCATTTGTAGATGGTTTTAGTGGATATAACCAGATCCAAGTAGACCCAGAAGATCAATATAAAACCACACCTTTCCATGGGGAAGCTATGTTTACCGAGTACTTCATTTTGGGTTCTGTAATGCACCTTCAACATTCCAAATGGTAGTTTTAGGATTTTTTTTTTTCTGATCTAATTCGTGATTTTGTGGAAGTTTATATGGATGATTTTACGGTTTATGGAAATTATTTTGAATAAGTTCGTAAAATTTCGGAAAACGTACTCACTGGATGTAAGGAATAAAATATCACATTAAGCCATGAAAAATGTTTTATGATGTTTACTAAGAGGATTGTTTTAGGACACCATATTTTAGGAAATGGAATTATAGTGGACGCATCTAAAGTAGATGTTATTTCCAAATTGCCAATTCCAACTTGTCAATGAGATGTTAGAATTTTTCTTGGTTTTATTGGTAACTATAGAAGACTCATATAAAAATTTACAAAAAATGCAACTCCACGTTTGAAATTTCTCGCAAAAGATTGTGAATTCAATTGGAGTTCTGATCGCCAAAAGGCCTCTAAAATATTGAAATGAACGAATTTTGTAGCATCTATTCTAAGAAGGCCAAATTGGAAATTGCCTTTTGAAATTTCAACAGATGATTTAGATATAACATTAGTAGTTGTACTAGGATATTAATATTTAATTCCTTATGTCATTTATTATACCAGTAAAAATTTCCTGCAAAGTTAAACTATATTGTAACAGAAAAGGAGTTTTTAGCTATTGTCCATGCCATCAACTAATTTAGACATTACACCACTGGATATGAAACCTTTGTACATACAACTCATTCTGCAATCAGGTACTTAATGAATAAACTAATTACTAATGGCAGAATTACAACATGGTTATTGTTGTTACAAGAATTCAATATTACTATCTTGGATCAACCTGGAAAACAAAATATAGTTGTTGACTATATATACATGATTTAAAATGATAATAATTATGTATTGGTAGAAGAAAATTTTCCTGATGAATATTTATTTGTAGTATCTACTAAATCTCCTTAGTTTGCAGATATTGCTACCTATTTGGCTACAGGGTAGTTACCATTATATTTGTCTCCTCCATAAAAAAGAAAGGTAATTCAAATTAGTGCATCTTATTCATGGATAATGGAGAATTCTACAAAACAGGGCTAGATCTAATTATTTGAAGATGCATCAGAGAAGATGAAGTACTAGAAATACAAAAAGATTGTCATGATGAGCCATGTCAAGGACACTTCACTGACAAAGGAATTTCCTACAAATTCCTTCTCTTAGGATATTATTGGCCTTCCATTTTCAAGGATCCCAATGAATATGTAAAGATATGTGGTAGTTTTCAAAGAATGGGGAAACCTATTGCTTCACATGAAATGCCTTCGCAACCTCAAGTACCCATTGAACCTTTTGAGAAATGAGCTCTAGATTTTGTGGGTTAAATTAATCCACCATCCAAACAAAAAAAGTACATTATTTTTTGCACCGATTATGTTACAAAATGGGTAGAAGCTAAAGAAATTCCTTTTGGAACTAAAAATGTTGTAGTTTCATTTGTTTTTGGTGTCCCAAGGCAGATTGTGATAGATCAAGCAACTCAGTTTACATCCAAGTTGGTAAAAAAGATAATGGAGGAATATAATATCAAACATCGAAATTCCACTCCATATCATCCATTGGAAAAAGGACAGGTGGAATCAACCAAGCAATTCTTACTAAGACTCTGCATCTGCATAGACGATACTGGGTAGACAATCTTCTAGAAGCTTTATGGGCATACCGTATAACATGGCGAAACACTAGAGGACATACTTCCTATTAACTTGTTTATGGGAAGAAAGTCTTATTTACTATTGAGTTCTAGGTAAATAAATTGAAGGAAACAGTCAAATTAGGTCTTGATATATCTAAAGCACAAAAACAAAGAATGGAGCAACTAAATGAACTAGATGAGATAAGAGAGGATTCTATTCAAAGAGCCAACATAGTTCAATAAGAATGATCCAGGTGGCACGACAAGTACATAAAGGAAAGGAAATTTCAGCAAGGAGATTGGGCATTACTTTTTGAATCAAAGTTTAACGATTTTGAAGGTAAATTTCAAACTCATTGGCTTGGGCCTTATGAGATTGAAATTGTCTTTGAAAATGGTGCAGTTAGGATCAGAACCATTGATGAAGAAAGAGTGACCTTCCTTGTAACATCGATTGAGAATTTATCACAAGCCATTGGCAAAGGAGGAATTTGCTAAAAACTGGGGAAACAATATTGATTTGTCATTGATTAGGAATGATTTTCCTTCCTCTCCAACTTGATTTGTAAAGTTTTTTTTTCTTAAAAATAAAAAAAAATTATTAAAAAATAATTTTTATATATTATATATATATATATATATATATTATTATATATATAATATATCTATATATATATATATATTCTATATATATATATATATATATATATATAATATATATAATAAAAATTATATAAACATAAAAACCAACTATGTTGGCATGTTTATACAGAAAATCTAGGGTGAAAACTAAGTAATTTTGGCACCCTAAATTTTCTTTCTCAATCTTATTACAAGTGCCATTTTCTTTATGCCACTTCTTTTATTTTCAGAATAAGTAGCTACAAAATTGCTAAGAATCTGTTGCTCTGATGAAATTATGTGTCCATTATTAACAGGAATCACTAACTGGAATGATTGAACGTTGTAGTAGAGGAAATGATCAAGTCCACAACAGAAGCACCTCAAGACAATTTCACAAGAACAATCAAGTATTAGAATCATAAGTTGAAGGTATGCAAATATTGGATTTAATAATAAAGGTAAAAACATTACATTATGAAATAATATAGACGTTGTATCACCATTCAAAATAATGATTAATTTTCTAACTTTAGACCGATTAAATATCATGCCATATCAATGAAGTTAGTCCGAAAAGCCTATATGTTATTCATCATCATCATGTAAACACTTCATTTTAGAAACCCTGCTTCATTGATAATTCTGTTGGCTCATGTCCATTATACTCTATTTCTCAAGAGCTATTTCACTCATTTCTCTAAGCTGTCTCACTCATCTCATATTTCCATTTCACTCTCCTATCCATACTCATACCTTTTAACCTAATGCCATTCCAAAACCATGTCAAAGAAGCAATTGTAAAGTGAGACTTTGGCATCATGCGAGTCATTTTTATAGTAGAACGGAATGGAAAGAAATTTATGGAAGGCAACCCATAGGTCATGAACATGTTGCAGCAAGAACAATGGCTATGTTTTATAGAAACATTTGATGGCTATGAAAAGGACGTAACCAAATATTGTTCTAGGGCCTTTGATGGAACTGAAGGAGAATTTGGGTACATAAAATTGTCATGACAGAGTCCTTCACGGCTGAAGTAACTGGACTATCCAGAATTGGTGAAAGGTGGTTCAAAAATAGGGGTATTGAAGGGAATGAATGGAAGGCATTTCTAAAGAATCCATGTATGGATACCACTGTTTTTAAAAAGGGTATTCTGAGTATAGCTCTAAAGGGTAAATGAAGGAATTTAGTGTTAGTAGTTCAGAAGTTCATTACTTGTGAGGGTAGATTTGGTAGCATGTTTTTCAATAATGTTCATTTTATTATGAAGTTCCTTGAAGGACATTAAATCAGTTTATCCCATTTTCTACTTAATAGCTTAAGAAATATGTTTGGCAATATCCAAAGAAAAATTTAGTCCATTGAAAACACTCTATATCATCATGGCCTTGTAAATATGCTTATTGAATCGCATCTTGAGAATCTAGGAGATAACTCAGATAATTTCTTAATTAGAAATCATGTTAAAGAAGTTGAGAAAGGAGAACCAAGTAGCAATAATATAAGGAGAAGGACAAGAAAATTTTCTGAGAACCCTACTGATAACCCACCTCAACCAGAGTAGCATTCATAAGATGAAATTTCTAAATGTTTTAGAAAACCTAAAGAGGAAAGAAATTTAGTGAAAATGAAGAAAATACACGTAACAAGAAAATAAAGGAAACAAACAAGGCCACTATAAAACAAAATGAAACTCAAAAACAAACTCCTCTCTCATATACCATAAGGAGAAGCACAAGACTTAACAAAATGGTAAAGGAGTCATTTGAACAATTCATGGAATTTGTTAATCTGGAAGAGGAAGAGGAACCAAAGGTACCATCACTAGCTTTATCACCAATGTCATCACCAATTGATAATCCAGTGAGAATAACACTAGAGATTGATCCAGGGAAATAGGATATATATGACTATATTGAGTCTCTAGAGAAAAAGGCTACAAGAAAGGTATATTTTTCTTCAATTCAAGGAAAATAAATTTAGTCTGACAATCCACAAGAACCTCTAATTGTGAATAATTTGAAGCAAGAAATTTTTGAATTAGAGACACTAAACAAACATCTAAAACAGGAACATCAGACATTAAAGGTGCAAAATGAAATTCAAAGAAACAAAAATGATAACATTTTGTTGCATCTAGGCTTATGGTATGAAAATAACGAAATGTTAAAGTTGAAGAACATGTTTCTCAAGAGAAAGGTCATAAGTTTGAAATACAAAATTTTGATGAAGAAACCTAGGATGGAAATTGCTAACAAGAATGTAAAGAAAACAAACTTGGATGTTTTAGCTCAAGATTCTAAAGGAGTGTAGTGACAGAGAAACACTATCAGTTTTGAATTTTTTCATGAGCACATGCAATGACCTCTGTGTTTGGAAATTTTAAGCCTCATAATTTCTTCTTTTTGACACCCTTTTTCCACATAGTTTACTCTTTTTTTATCATCATAATAACTCAATGGGAAACAAATCATAGAATCTATGGCATGGAAGGTATATGAAATTCTTGTATTTCATAAGTTAACAATGTTCTTTATTATTAGTTTAATATCTCCTTTTGCTGTTGGATTGGGATGATTCTGCAACTTATGTCTAGTTATACAACTAAGTCCATTGTTTCATAAGTTCTAAGGTGTCAGCTAGAGCGAGAAATATATGGGAAGATAGAAATCAATGCACTCCATGATTCCTTCCTAATTTCATGAACTAGATCGATGAAGGAATATTCCAGTTACGTTGTCAAAAGTAAAACTAAACTCTGTCATCTATACAGGTGAGCGAGGAACGATATATACACCTAACAATTTTCTTTGTTATTATAAAATCATTAGCAAATTTCATTATGATATATTTCATTGTTAATTTTAGTATTTTGTTAAGTGAGGCTAGGCATGAATCTCTGAACATTTAATGATATGGGATTTATAAAAATACTTCGTAAGCAAGCAAAAACATAATTATTTCATTACGCGACAGTGAGAATTAAAACTTTGTTTCCAATTTAGTTATAAATAATCCTTCTCATTTAGAAGTGTGGTTGATTATTCAATTAGATCTCGTGACCATATTCTTGTGGATTTCGCCCTTAAGTAGTAAGGTTATTTTCTTTTTTAAGTCAAATTCCTTATATCATTTCGTAAGTTTATTTTGTCGATGCATCCTGTAGAATTTCCTTATCATTTTCCTTTGTTGATTTTTGTGTTAAATAGCAGTAGTGTGATTGTATTCTTAACTAATTTTATTTTATTGATTCAAGAACACATGAATTGAATTTAATGGGTAGCTATAACATCAATGAGATCTTAGATTTAGATTAGAATTGTAATTCCTCAAAACAGAGGATTTGATTACATGATTTATTTCAAGCAAAAGTGATTTATGATTTCGAGCAAGTGAAAATATATTTTCAATTCATTTTGGGTTTTCATGCAAGAATGTGTTAGTATGATAGATGATTTGATTCCTCTAGAGAATTGAGTTTCTTTCAAAGCATAATTCCGACATATAGAAGAGAGAGAGTGTGTGTGTTTTTCTAAGTTAAATCTCATTTTACAAGTGTGAGATTGATTTATAATTATGATATTTTCATAAGTTTTGTGGATTTAACAATTAGATATAACCTTTATAAGAGTGTAATTAATCTCCATATGTGTGGGATTGATTTACTTTTATCTAGAGTTGTGAAAGTTTCTTTTGAAGCAGATGATTAAAGAGTGTGATCATTTTATAAATTTCTATACTCATGTGAATTCCAATAACTTAATTTAGAAACTATATTTTGATAACTCGGTTTAATTTAGAGGTGTGAATAATCAAGGACTTCTAGCACGTATAGTGCACTTACACTTCATTATCTTACTAGCTCTAGTCGATAATTTATGTAAGTAATTTAAAGTTAATTAAGTTACCAAATGACTACTTTAACTCGATTTTAACTCAGTTAAATTGAATTAAATAATTAAAACTCAAAATAAACTCAACTTAGGCCCCTAAAATTGATGAACCACTCTACATGACTCTAGATAGATTCCCAACTTTAATTAACTAAGCTTACTAAGTCAACTTAGTTTTTTTTAACTATTACAAGTTGCTATGAGAAATAGAATTACAGTTTAATTCCTAATTTAACTTAAGGAAAAAAATTAAAATAGGATTTTCTTGTTGCATTTTCAACAAGGTGGACCCCAAATGACATGATAAGTTGACTTGGAAAATACAAGCGGTATATGATGACATGGCACATTATGGTCATGATAAGTTGCAAGTGGATTTGGACTTCTTCCATTCCCATGTGGCCCCTTTCAAAGTGACACGTCACAGTGACCTAGCATGACAAGTGGGAGGTTGTGACTTTCTAATGACGTCGACATGACATAACCCATTTTCCATAAGCTAATAGTTCATAGAGGTAATGGAAAGTATTGTTGTAATTAAGCTTTGTGGTGTAAATTGTAGAGGTGTATATGAAGAAAGATTTCAGACTGACCCCCTTCATTAAAGCATAGATAAGCAATAGGGCCCAAAGTGACTTTGTAGCTATAATATTTGGTCATCACCTAGTGCACTCCTAAAATTTGGTGGATATTTAAATTTCATATAGAAAAAATTATATACATCCCTTTTGTTAAAGCAAGGATAGGTGGTGGGGACCCAAAGCGATACCTCTACCATTGATGGTAATCATATCAATTAGTGAAAGTTTGAACGAAATGGTTATTTAAGCATTGGGTGTTGTTCAGTAGTCTTAGAATAAGAACCCTTTGGGTTTAAGCCATCAATCTTGGGTTGTAGTTAGATGCACCAAGGCACTGAAAAATAAGATAGTGCAGCCAAAAGTTTGGTAGATTTGAGTGCCAAAAGTTTAGGTAAAATTTTAAAAATTACTAACATCTCAATTGAAATATAAAATCAGTGATGTATATAAAAGGAATTTTTTTTTATGTGAGAACACCCAATTACCGTATAAATCAATGAGTAGTAGTTATGTGAACATGAAAAAGAGAAGGTATTTATAAAGGAAATTGGGAGGGGAGATATGTTATATAACACAACTAGTGTTGAGTGTTAAGTGATGTAGATGTGTAACAAAGTATGAATACTTGTATTGTGTAGAGGATAAATGGTTAGAAGTCCAGAGTTATTAAGAAAATATAGAGTTGTAGCATACAAAATGACAGACATATGATATATGTGATGCGATAGAAGAAAATGAGAGAAATATTAGAGCCTAGAACAAATCCGAATGTAGATATGAGATATAAAATTTATTAGAAATGAGGATGAGCAATAGAAACGTACGAGTTTAATCCAAAATGTGTGTGACTTATGTGCCAAATCGATACATATTTGAGAAAAACGTTGCTAAAGTCTTGTGTATAGGTTAAATATGCAGATCCATTGAGGTGTAGACTTGTGTCATTTAGGAAAAGCAAAGAACTAAGATACAATTTCAAATTAGAGTAATAAAATTAAGAAGGTATTCTATGAACCATGAACCCGACACTAAACACTTTTAGGATTGTATAAGATTCACATGAACAAAATTAGATTCTATAATATATACAATAATGCAAATTCCACACTTAAATTGGGCCAATTACCATTCAAGGAATGTGAGCCTTGCTATGTTATAATAAACATAACTCATAATATATTTTTTTGGCCAATACCACATTGAATACTCTTAATACAATAACACATATATACATATCCTTTTGGAATTCCATAACACCTTTGTGTAAGAAATCTTGGCCATATTGTAGCTAACATCATTTAGAGACATTATTCATAGAATCCTATGTACACTGCTACATGGTCATACATTTTATAAAAGGAATTGATTGTGCGGGACATGTCGTAGGTGTAGTTTAATGGTATTGTTGAGAAAGTAAATCCATGTGATTCGCACAAGTTTTGGAGGAAGGAGACTAACTTGCAAGGCTTCAAATATGTCACATATGACATTGGAAAAGGGAATGAATAAAAAATGATAAATTTGGTCACGTCTCAGGATAGTAATGAGTACATAAGTAAAATTGTTAGTTTTAGATTGCAATTTGATGTTGGGATTTTATCATTGTAGAAATTTTTTTTTGTAAAACTGTTTTTGTATATGTTTTTATTGTTGTTCAACCAGGGATAAGTATGTGACTTCTTCAATTAATTCTTTGAAAATACCCTACAATATGTGCAACCCGTGTGGCTCAGTCGAAAACAAACACGTTTTGTATGTTAACAATACCTTTCCTATTGGTACTATATTATTAGTCATGGATTTTATAAATAACTATACCCTTCAACCATGAATTGAGGTTCAAATCAAATATTATGAATCAAAGTAGCTAAGTGTGATGGTCGATATGACATATAGCCATTGAATAAGTACTACTGAAGATAATAGGTTTATATTGAAGAGTTATCATTTATACATAAGTGATGGTAGGTTTAACAACCTAGCTTATCTACAACACTTGTTTCGCTTGCTCTACAATCACTTGAAGAAGAATAATATAGATATGGATTAACATTGAAATTTATTAGATGGTTGCACTTGAGAATTCAAAAATGTGTATTTTAGTAGTTGTGTTCCTTGTACAAAAAGCATGAGGTACGACATCTTTGGAAATTGTTTGAAAGTGGTGAGAACTAGTATTGTAGCAACAATGCTTGGGCTACCAACTTTACTTTTATCAACCTGGTAGTTCGTAACAAAATTGGAAGCATCGGTGCTATATGCACAAGTACTAGTTCTCATTGTAGGTTGTCACTTGGTCAGCCGGTGCGAGATCACTAGGAGCTCAAGCAAACTTCTATAGATTTCAGAAGAAGCTCTATGTGAAATGAAAGGAAAGAAAGATTACTCTATAGGTGCTATTCTAACTGCAGAAAGGAGAAACACAGGAATATAAAGCAAAACCTAGTAAACGCTAATCAACAAGCTAATTCTACTTTTGCCAAAAACACTATGAAAACCATGATAGAAATGCCATTACCTACTCAAGGAAGTAAAAGACATCCAGCCATGCTATTTCTGGAAGTAAATAAGAAAAAAACATATTTTTTGATTTTTATGTGTTTTTATGTGAATTTAACATGCATCTAATTTATTGTGTGTGAGTGTGGCAGTGAACAGGTGGCATTAGAGGGCGGTTTTGGAGCTTGGAAGGATGTAGGATGGTGTGGATGGGTCCTAGGAGGCCTTAGGTGGCCTTCTACAGGCTTTTCCCACAGTCAGAATTCAAAGGAAAGCCTACAGGAGAAACTACAAGAGGACACAGGAAAACTACATGAGGAAAACATGGAAACTACAAGAGGCCTACAAGAGGAGGCCGAGAGAAATTTTCACTATTTTTAGGGTGTGAGAGTGGGTGGGAAAGGTGGATGAAGGTTGGAATGAGGTTTTATGGCACCTAAGGTCTACCATGAATCACCAGGAGAGAGAAATATGATTGGGTTTGCTCAAGGAGAGAGGAAGAAGTTCTATGAAAAATGAAGGAAACTAAGGCAGAATTGAGGTGAGGTTTGGGAGACCTATAGGGCATGGATCAGATTGAGGGTGTGATTGCTGGTAATTTGGCCTATTTCTGGAACAGATCTGCTGCAAAGAAACCGATGTTCACCCAAGAAAATCAAGCAACCAATGAAATGAGTGCATCCTAGGAAAAGTAGAGTTTTGGATTAAAATTGCCTAAACTAAGATGTATAGAAGGAAATGCTAGGAAATGATGTAAGTGTTATCACTCAGGTTGCTCCCTTTGACTCCTAAGGGAATACGGCCGAGGTAACCACTAACCAATCTTTGGACTGCAGGTCCTAGCCCACCAGCAGTCAGAGAGGGCTCTCTCTTTGGGATTTAGCTTTGTTTAAGGGATGATTTTAGGCTAGATATGATGCACATGGGTTTTGTTTGAGTTTGGTGGGATGGTGATCTGAGACAGAACTAGTATGCAAGTGTATAACTATTTTTTCCATTGGGCAATGGAGTCACTGAGAGTGTAATTACTGAAAGAGTTTCTTGGTGAAAAGGTAGTACCACAGAGCGGGATAGGCAGGCTAGAAACAATTTTCAAATCTGGAAATGATGGAATGAAGTCAGGGAATGAAAGGCAATCAAGAATCTTTCATTATACTGATAGAGGGAAAATGGATGAATATTGTGCAGGAGCAATTAAGAATTCCTTAACAGTATTCAAAATGAGAGAACTAGTGCAAGCATGAGCAGTTAAGAATTCATATTTATGACTAATCCTGAAGAAAACATAATAGATAACAGAGATTGAACATAAGGTGCGCTCAAACAAATCTTATGCTATTCTTCTTCTCTGTTACCAAGATCATGAAACATAGGTGAGATTTACAAAATAGAGAACATAAAACACAGTTTAGTATAACTTATTGTTCCATAGCATGACACAGGAATTCTATAATAGGTCCCAGAACATCCAATCCACCTTGAGGTCATTCAGACACAGTGAACTTCAGCAGCCATTTGTATTTACAAAGTCTGATATCTTACAACGTAGTTCAGAAGGAAGAAATCATCGACCAACCCACCAACCAACGACCCTTATTACATTATTCAGGGCTATATCTATAGGCAAAATATCTACAAAAGAAGATCTGATAGAAGATTTGAGGAAATAACTGCAATTAACCTAACCTATCTTGTAAGTAATGTAAAAATATCTATCTAATGCTGTGCTGGGGCAGCTGTTACAAAAATTGAGGCTATGTGGCCTGTGCTGTTATGCGCTGGCCATTTATCATAACTGCGCATTGGTCTCTACTCCACTACTCTTGAGTGGCTTTGATGTGCATTAACTGTGATCTGAGAGCCTTAAGTGACTTCACCACTTTCTGTAACTTTGATGGAGGCTTTTAATGTTCACCTGCTTTGATATTGTCGATTTGATACTCTTTGCCGCTTCACTGATACTCTTTTAATTGAATCTGGGCTTTATCTTTCCTCTGATACTCTTTAAACTGCTAAATCACCCTTTTTATCTCTTTCGGGCAAAAATGACTGCTACAACCAAGCGCTGGACTGGGGCTTTCCATTTTGGCCCTTTTTTCTTAGCGATACGTGATTAGCGCTAAGCGCTAATCACGCATCAAAGACTGCCTCAGATTTCCATTTCGGGCTTCCTAAGCTGTGATTTCACGTTTGCGTGTTTTTTTCTTCAGTAGATGACATCAGCATGACATCAGTGATGGTACGGCAGATGACGTCAGCGGTGGGACCCAGTATGGAGGATGATGTTAGCAGGGTGATGTGGCAGGGTGACGTGGCAGGGTGACGTCAGCGGGTGACATGGCACAGGTACAACACAGTGGCAAGCGACGTGGTGGCATCGTCATGTGGTGACGTAGACAAGCGGGGAGGGCGGTAAGTGGTTTGCGTCAGACCGATTTTGGTATAGGAGTGGTATGTGTTAGGGGCAGCTCGATGCAATAGGAGGCCGACAGCTGTCCCGGTGTACAACGGTGAAACCGTCGACCATCGAGCACTATCGAACTGCTACGAAGGGGTGCCCGATATTGATTAGGGTCGTTGGTTCTGGGAAGGCCGATCCTACGGTGGACGGGAGAGCAAAGTGAACTGGGTTTAATAAAAATGCGCGCATGATAAACGTTAATTATTCGCGGCCTCGGGTGGGTTTTGGACTTTAGGTTAGAGGTTAATGTGTTTTGGCATGGGACTATGGTTATTTATTAATCGGAGATTAATAAAATCCAAATGCAATGTGCACGGAGGGTGTTTTGAACATAGTTATTTATTTAACCAGAGGTTAAACAAATCCCAAGGAAAATGAACGCGGAGGGGCTAACAATGGGTCCCAATGGACCTAAGCTTTCCCGACTTTTAGTACTTGCTGTAGTTGCCATGGGGAGGAATATTTAGTGTTTTTTGGGGTTTTTATATAGTTTCTTGTAGAATAGGGAGAGGGGAAATGATTTAGGGAGTTAGATAATAGGGTTAGATGTTAATATGAGGTCTTTGAAATGCAAAGGAAGGGATGCATGCTAAGTTTATAGAAAGGAAACTTAAGCATAGGGAAATGAATGGATTGTGTAAAGGTTAATTTTACACAAGAAATGTGGCTTCTTTTCACTAAGTCAACTCAGATGTCAACTTAGTTTTTAACAGGAATGGAGTGAAAACAAGACTGGTTGGGCAGATCCCAAGGTCCTCAAGGGGATGTTAGTGAGTGATTTGGGAAATAAGAAGAAGGGGGAGTTAGAGATGCCTTGTTTGATCTGATCAAAATGAAAAAGTGCCTCAAAACTGTGATTTGGATAAATATAACACTTGAAAACATGAAATGGATCACATAGCTTGATTTCTGCAACCACAAAACTACTTACCCAGCCTACTTTACCTAGCATTTTTTCTTCTTTTGGTT
>APFE030381550.1:0-10821 GCA_000404065.3 Pinus taeda | reverse complement strand
GAAATTTATGGAGGCTGCTGCGAGATACAAGATGACATTCAACGGAGCCAGCACGGATCAGGTTATTGTTGCTGCCAAAGCTTCCAATGCTCACAATTTCATCAGTCAACTATCAGATGGTTATGACACCCAAGTAAAATTTATATTTTCTTTCTCATCTTCCATTTCTGGCAGGTACAGTCGATTTGAATTTCCTTTCATTTGGGTAATACAGGTGGGTGAGCGCGGAGTCCAGAAGTCCGGAGGGCAAAAGAAACGTATAGCTATTGCAAGAGTTATGCTCAAGGATCCTCGTCTACTTCTTCTAGACAAGGCCACGAGTGCTCTAGATGCACAGTCGGAAAAGATTGTTCAGGATGCTCTAGAGCAAGCTTCAGTCGGACGCACAACAATTACAGTTGCCCATCGCCTCTCCACAATCCGCAATGCAGACATGATTGCGGTGGTTCAAAATGGTCATGTGATATGGTAGTGCCAAATCAATTGTCTGATTATTTAATAAGAACTGTGCAGGGGAAATGCTGGTCGGTCGTGCGAGAGCTCTTTTCATGGATGAAATTTCAACAGGATTGGACAGTGCTACGACTTTCCAAATTATCAAATGTCTCCGCCAAACTATCCATCTCTTTAATGTGACAGTGTTGATCTCTCTTCTGCAGCCCGCCCCGGAAACATATGAGCAGTTTGATGATATCATCTTACTGTCTGAAGGAGAGGTGGTGTATCAAGGACCTTGAGAATATGTGCTTGATTTCTTCGAGTCCATGGGCTTCAAGTGCCCAGAAAGAAAAGGGGTTGCTGATTTCTTACAGGAAGTAAGCATTATTTCTTATACAATTATGTTTTGTCTGGTGGTTTGTAAGTGGTGGTTGTTACGAACTACCATCTAAATCTTAAAGCTGAAAGATTTACAGCATTTTCACACAGAGGATGTCTGCAGAGCTTGATAACCTTTCTGAGATCCGGCTTAACATAGTTATTTTCTATCCTTTTACAACATTAGTCATTAAATGGATTGTTTTAATCTATGCTGCAAATAAAGCTTGTTAGATTTCACTTCTTAATTACATTTGCGGTGGCGCTTCTTGAATTATACAGGTGACCTCGAGAAAGGATCAACAGCAGTATTGGGCGGTTGAAAGCCGACCATACCGTTACATACCCGTCAAGGAATTTGCAGAGGCCTTTCATTCATTTCATGTTGGCAAGGACCTTTCAGAAGAGTTATCCCGTCCATATGATAGAAAAAGGAACCATCCCGCTGCTCTTACATCTTCTAAGTCTGGTGTCAGTAAAATGAACATATTCAAAGCCTGCTTTTCCAGAGAATGGCTGCTTATGAAGAGAAATTCTTTTGTGTATATATTCAAAACAGCACAGGTGAGTTGGAACCCAAACTAGGAGAAGCCGTGCCATTTTTTAATTCGTTATAGAAGAAAAGAAGTATGAATCCTGACAAACAGATATGCAGATTATGGTTGTAGGGGCGGTCACAATGACCATGTTTTTACGCACGAAAATGCATCACCGAACTATTAATGATGGAAACCTGTACATGGGAGCTCTTTTCTTTGGACTAGTCCATGTTATGTTCAATGGTTTTCCAGAATTATCAATGACAGTTAGCCGTCTTCCAGTTTTCTACAAGCAAAGAGACCTTCTATTCTATCCATGTTGGGCTTATGCTTTACCAACATGGATAGTGAGGATTCCACTCTCTTTGCTAGAAGCAGGGATTTGGGTTTGTGTTACATACTATGTTATCGGTTTTGCACCAGAGGCTGAGAGGTAATTCTTATAGCCTCTGTACCTAAATGAATTACTATATCCTTATATTAGTAAACATGAATAGAAGTGTAAGAAATCTCACTGATTAATTAATCAAATCAACTAGTAAACGAATTCATTCCGTAGATATGTTTGGAAGAATGAGAACTCTGACTGATATATTTGTGAATCAGTAACACGCACAGAGGTTTCAGTTTTGTACATATATAGGACTATGAAAAAAACTATTGTGCTGTTATATAGAGGCCATCTTCAACTCGTTTATTATGCAATAGATACCTGGCAGAGAACTGCCAAAAAGTCAATCTCCAAAATTGCTAGCCATTTTTTTCTTTGTAGCCTCATTTTGTACGATGCTAAACATTTGCATTATTTAAAGTTGTCCAATGTTGACAACCTGCCTAATAAATCGAAATTAGAAAATCTAGTTTACAGTCTATTATCTCTTCATCGATCTCCCAATTCGAGAAAGTTACAGGACTGCTGGAGAAATGGAATAGAACCAGATGAACTGGTTTAATTTTAGAGATTGAATTTTTTCCCAAGGAGCCTGACATTAAAACACCACATCAAATCCCTTTTATGTGAAATGGTACCTATATATATATATATACTTCGTCTCTGTTTTATTAATGTGTGAACAAATACAAGAATGGAAGCAAAATGTAACATCTTTCTTTGCCAAATTTGCCCTGTGAAAAAGAAAATTAAAGCAGGCACGTAAAGATTCTTTCAGTTGTCAGAACACTAAAATATTCAATGAGTAATCAAGGAGATTGCCTTGATTGTTGCAGGTTCTTTAGGCAATTCTTCCTCCTCTTTGTGATGCATCAGATGTCGTTGGCACTTTTTAAATTCATAGCCTCATTGGGTCGAAACATGATCGTCTCACAAACATTTGGATCATTCGCTTTGCTCATTGTGTTTGTTCTTGGAGGATTTGTGGTATCAAGAGGTATTTGACAGTATAGTATATGCAAAGATAATTATTTACTCTAAAGTATATGTGAAATGGTACCTATATATATATATACTTGGTCTCTGTTTTATTAATGTGTGAACAGATACAAGAATGGAAACAAAATGTAACATCTTCCTTTGCCAAATTTGCCCTGTGAAAAAAAAAATTAAAGCAGGCACGTAAAGATTCTTTCAGTTGTCAGAACACGAAAATATTCAATGAGTAATCAAGGAGATTGCCTTGATTGTTGCAGGTTCTTTAGGCAATTCTTCCTCCTCTTTGTGATGCATCAGATGTCGTTGGCACTTTTTAAATTCATAGCCTCATTGGGTCGAAACATGATCGTCTCACAAACATTTGGATCATTCGCTTTGCTCATTGTGTTTGTTCTTGGAGGATTTGTGGTATCAAGAGGTATTTGACAGTATAGTATATGCAAAGATAATTATTTACTCCAAAGAAATATACTTTATAGCAATCTTGAGCTTTTCGACTAGAAAAACTTGGGTTACAAGAAATGCTTCATTTTATTCATGTTTCTGGAACAGAGAACATACCTAGCTGGTGGATTTGGGCATATTGGTGCTCACCGATGTCCTATGGCCAAAACGCCATAGCGGTGAATGAATTTTTGGCTCCCAGATGGGACAAAGTAAGTGTTATCATGTCCCGATAGAGTGTCCTATAATCCTAATGCCAGGAAAGAAATATTGAATATTGCCTTTCCTCTAAATATTTCATCTTTGTGCAGCCTATCAGTAAGAGCTCCAATGAAACAGTTGGACGTGCTGTCCTAGAATCTCGTGGATTATTTGCTGAAGCTAAATTTTATTGGATTGGTATTGGAGCATTGACTGGGTTCTGTGTGCTTTTCAACATTCTGTACACTGTTGCTTTAGCGTGCCTCAACCTTAAGTCTGGCATTCCATTATAAGGTTTGGTTTGCGCTACTGTTTCTCTCATCACGAATTATCCTAAGCGTGAGATCTAATAAAACCTCCTCCAATTATAGCTTTAGGGCAATCACAGGCTGTTATATCTGAAGGGGTTATTGAAGAGAAGCAAGCAAACAGAACTGGAGAAAGAAACCAATCAAGCAAACATTGTTCTGTTCAACTGACATCACAAAGAAAGTCCACTGGTAAGTCGAGCTCTCTAGAAATACTCTGGTATTGTGAATATTCAATCTACTGCTCACAGATACAAGTACAATGTAAATGGAGACGGTGCTAATTGTAACTGATTAAAATATTCGATAGAGAATTAAATGAGAAACTTGAATGGACTAAATCTAAAACTTCTCTGTAACAGCTTGTCTCAGACAATTGTAAGACAAGCTGTTATAGAGAGCTTCTGTGTTGTTCTTGATTGAGACTCGAAAGCACTGTTTTTGCCTTTGCTCGAAAGAAAGGATGAAACAATTGCACTACAAAATTTGCAACCAATAAAATTCTTTAAGCTGGTCACATCCAAAGCTTTTTGAAAGTAAATGAAAAAATCTGCACTATTCATTCATAGATTTAATAACTTTGTCAGTGATGTTTACTTGTCAGAGAGGAGAGATAGTCTAACCTCTGAAGACAATTCTACACATGATGGAGAAGTCAGTGTCACTCAAGTCTCCGCACAAGACAAGAAAGGAATGATCCTTCCTTTCCAGCCATTGTCGATGGCTTTTGAGAACATAAACTATTATGTGGACATGCCACCGGTATGTGTATCTACAAATCATTCAACTGAATTTGTAATCTGCCACTCGTTTGACATACCCAGCTTCTTTCAATGGAATATCTAGAACTAATGTTTAGTTTTGTAACAGGAGATGAAAAGTGAAGGCTTGAATCAAGACAGGCTACAACTCCTTTCTAATGTAAGTGGATCCTTCAGACCAGGGGTACTTACGGCCATGATGGGAGCTAGCGGTGCTGGAAAAACTACCCTAATGGATGTCTTGGTTGGAAGAAAAACAGGGGGCTATGTTGAAGGGAATATAAGCATATCTGGATTCCCCAAGAAGCAAGAAACATTTGCTCGCATCTCAGGATATTGTGAACAAAATGATATCCACTCTCCCACTGTCACGGTCTTTGAATCACTCATGTATTCTGCATGGCTCCGTCTTCCTTCGGAAGTTGACGAGAAAACTAGAATGGTTGGTCTAGATTTCCTCTTTCCATGTAGTGCTTCAGTGTGAAGATATTTCCTTGTTATTGAGACTATGCAAGCAGCTTTTAAGTTTTACTCACAGATTTTTGTTGTTACAATAACTGCAGATGTTTGTGGCAGAAGTCATGGAGCTTGTGGAGCTCACTCCTTTGGTAGATGCTCTTGTAGGACTCCTCTGCTTTTATATAAATATATATAAATCGGTGTAACAAATTCTGGCAGCACTACAGCAGGTTAGCATTGCACCAATTTGATTAAGTATGATCTGTTAGTGATTGATATTCCTCTGCTTTTTTATAAACATAAATAAATTGGGTTAACAAATTCTGACAGCACTGTTATCATTGTAGCAATTTGATTAAGTGTGATTGGCTCGTGATCGATATTTCTGTGCTTTTTTATAAATATATATAAATGTAAAAAAATTAATTATCATCTAACTATTTTATACATCTTTTATATAAAATAAGAAGGTTAGTATGAGCTTTATGCCAGAAAAAAAGGATTTATAAATGCAAAAAAATTAATTATCAACTAACTATTTTATACATCTTTTATATAAAATAAGAGGGTTAGTATGAGCGTTATGACAGAAAAAGAGGATTTAGTTGCAGATGGTGCAGAAGCTCCATTCGGTTATCGACAACTGTGGTGAACAAAGAGTTTTTAAGTCTTGGCTTCGGATTTTTACAGAGTTGATGCTGCAAATTCAAAGCGCCATAAATTTCAAAGGCCAATATTAAAATTATGAATATTATTGTTGGTTTCTTGGTTTGAACATTATTGTTGGTTTTTTGGTTGTGTCCTATTTTTATAAATATGAACAATATTTGCTGTTGGTTCCATTCTTGATTTCCTGGTTGTATCTTATTTCTATTTTGGTGTAGCTCCATTCTGCTGTCCAAAACTTTGCGTTGAACAAACAAGGTTTTCCGCTGTCTGGGTTGCGGTTTTATGGTAGAGTTGATGCTGAATTTCAAACGTTGATGCTGAATTTCAAACGTCAATACTGAAACAATATTACAATATTTGTTTGCTGCTGGTTCCCTGGCTGTCCTATTTCGGCAGGTATACCATTGTATTGCAATCTCGTCTATAGTATTGTTTTCAAAGAGCGATGGGCTTTAGGATAAGATAGTATTCTCTCAATCTTAATTCCCTTCTATATTTAGGTAAATTATAGTCTCCTCGTTTTGGTTATCTTCTCAATTTATATTATGTGGATTACAAAGACAATTTGGAAAGATATTCGAAGGCCTCTCCGCGCTAGTTCAAGGATATTTTCAAACAAGAGAAACTACACTGGAACGCTTCTGCGCATTAGTTTAAGGGCATTTTCAAACAAGAGAAACTACATTCACAAAGCAAGTAACTATACCACCCACTATAAGTTTCTCTTGCAGTTTTTCCAGATTCAGTATTGTAGTTCCATTTCAAATCCCATTTCAAATCGGACAGTGTACAATCCATTTGTGTTGTCCTTGCAGATCTCGGCAGGGACTACCGCCACGGTAGTGGCTCCTTGTTTATATTTAAAATTAATTTTTATTTCTCAATGTTGGTCAAAATTAATGGAAATAATGCCACGAATTGAGCCTTGTCATCATCAATCACGTGGCATAGGTAATGATAAAGCGTATCATGCACGCCTTTAGCTGCAAGCAGGCGTTGAAGGCTCTGGAGGTGACAAGGGCTATATTTGGTGGAGAAATTGTTTTGATTTGTTGTCGGTTGCATGCGATTATAGGAGTGGAGGTGGTGCAAGGTTTTTGGTGTTTAAATGCAGTGGGAGACATTTTCGGTGTGCCAAACTTTTCCCTTCAAGTAGCGACAAGTTGGGAAGGATTTGAAGCGTGCTTTGACGACGTTACAAATTCTAGTGCGGTGATGAAATGAAACTGTGTTTGGGATATGAGCTCGTGGTAGCTTCCATAGTCAACCTAGTGTGTCTTCGTGGCTTGGTGGGAGTGACAGAGTCACCGATGGGAAGGGAAGATCTACTAGGGAACACATTGATCCCCTGTTTTCTAGTAAATTTTTAAGCCTATTATTAAGGTTTATATTTTTCTTTCCGTTGTTGCGCATGTCTTTTATATTCATCCTCTACCGCAGGTGCAAGAGAATAGTAGTATTTAAGGTTATTTTTGGTTGGTTTACTCATGAAGTTCGTATAAATTTCATGCTAAACTATGAAATTTCCTTTCTCCAAGTAAAATTGGATAAGACAAGGTATGACTGAGAATGGAACAATTGTAATTGGGGAGTTGGAACATTTATTTATGTCTCTATTCAGGATGTTGGAATATTGTAGGTTGGAGCTTATAGAAAAATTGATGTAATAAGGGAATAGAAGTTTGCCTTCACATCACTTTTAGTCAAAAATTTGTTGTTTTCTCCCTTATAGGTTTACACTTATATTTGGTGTATTCATGTTTTGCTAGTTGAATGTTGTGTGAATTCTCTTGAATTCTAAATACTTATATAAACAAATGTCTCTCTCTAGTATTTGGAAAAGAAACAATTAATAATTCAACATATACATAAGTCATTAGCTTCATAAAAGCATAATAGAAAAAGAAAATTAAGTTGATTTCAATAATTGGAAAGATACAATTACTAATTCACCCCTTCCTTGTAGTAATTTCCAAGCATATATCAAAAGTATTCTCCGGTGAATGATCAAATAGATTGGAATCCCAAAGCCCACCAAAGGAAGCTCTTCTATTTGGAAACACTTTTCAACCTCAGTTGGATTGATCAAAGGTCATATTTCTTGGGCACATCGAAATGGAAAGGATATACATATATGGTTTGATAGAATATCAATTGATCCATCCATAGAGAGGAAAAAAGATACATTACCATTAAGAGTGGCTAATCTCTCAAAATAAGTCTTTCTTAGTAGACATACTAATGTGAGATCAAGTTGGTAGTTGGAGTGGGTGGGACCTCGACACAATCTCCCATCACTAGGGTCCTTCAAAAAGTGAGATAGACAATTGTCTAGAAACTTAATTGTCCACAAAAGATAAATTCCTTTAGTTAGATATGAGCATCAAAAAAATTATTGATTAGTGAAAATAAAGAGGTCTGGCCATCTTATTTCCCCCTCTGCTTCATCTAAGAAGAATTAATTTCTCACCTTTTCTCGTTTGCCCAATTACATAGGAAGTTTGGTCACATGTGTTGGGCCCACATAACGACATATTTTTGTGGCTAGAGTGGGTATCACAGTTCTTCTGCTCATGACAACAATTTTATTTGGGAAATTTGTTGGAAATTTTTCCTTTAAGGAGATTTGGCCAACCATTTCTATAAATAATAGTACCTATCAAAATCATAAAATCCATTCATATTTAGTTTCCATGGGAGCATTGCCCCTCTACATAGAGCTTCTGGAGAACGTCCATTGACCCCATTAGTTGGACCAATGGATAGACCCTTGGGAGAAAGATTAGTTTACACAAACTTTCCCAGACCATGGTAATAAGCATGGCCTAAAAGGGAAAGGAAAAATGAAATAGGAACCATGGGAGTTAAGGATGGCCAAGGAGGAATTTTAGAAATGGAGGAAAGACCAATTTTCCTATACTGTACACATCGATGGTGCATCAAAGGGGAATCCATGGGTGGATGGAGTGGAAGGGTTGTTACTAAACCTAAAGGAAAAACATGAATGATATTAATCTTGGGGACTATGACACATGGCTAACAATCACACAAAGGCGTTTGGATTTATTCAAGGAATCTTTTTATCCAAATTTTCTAAGACCAATATCCTTCACGTCATAAGAGACTAGCAATTAATGATTCAACACGTTGTGAGAAACCCCTTGCCAAAATAAAAGAAATTAAGAAATATAATTGAAAGAACCAAGATTTCCATTCAATCCTTCTCTATGGTTTGGTTTTTTCATATTCTTAGAAGCATCAATATTGAAGTTGATAACATGGAAAATGAAGGAACTAAGTGAGAGGAGGGTGTCTTCATGGTGAATGGGACCCTAATATATAACCAAATTCCCTAATATTTGGTGGAATTATAAGATTTTAGTAATCAAATAAGTGAGGTCAAGGACAAGTCTCATTTCATACGCGTCACTACTTGAATTATTTGGCATGAAATCTTTCAAACATCAGAGGATTTTACTATGAATATGGTATAGATTGTTGTGGATATTTATGTCACCTTATATTATGAGGGAGGAAGGGGTAAATTTTGATATAACCCAAAGAGGATTGAAATTAATGCTAGAGAGTAGTGACCATATGTGATGGATTGTCACATGAAGAATAACATATGTAGATGAGATTTCTCAGGATTATCTTTGCAAGGGAAACTAAGAGGTAAGAAGACATATAAGTGGTCTTTCCCTAGTGGGTTCCCCCTTTGGGTTGTGACATTTTGTTCTAGGCATAAGAAAAGTTGGAAATGTAGCTTGGCTTACACTACTTAGTAAGTGATGAAAATCTATTTATTTATAGAAATGGTATCTCTGTGGAGTGTGGCATCTTCTATGTTCATCCTCTACCCATTGTCTAAGATAATAGTAATATTTTAGGTCAATTTTGATTGGCTTACTTGTGAAGTTGGTATAAATTGCATGTTCAACTATGAAATTTTGTGTGTCCAAGTAAAATTGGCCAAGATATGGAATGAATTAGAATGTAACCATGGTAATTAAGGTGCGGGGCATTTGATAACCCTCTCTTCATGGATGATAATCCTCTCCTTTTATTGGGAAAGGCCTCTGAGAGGCATGCTCATCATCCAAAGTTATTTATGATGTCATAGAGTAAAAAGAATGGAATTGGTTAGATTGGCAAAGTCTATTTCAATTTAGGAAAAGGTAGAAAATGTGAGAGTAAATTTGAAATAAATATTCCCATGTAAATTTTGCATAGAATATTGAAGGTACTGCGTATCTAGGGGTACCCATGATCAAGGGCCATGAGAAAGTCCCACATTGTAACATTGACATATATATATTTGGTTTTAGTTGTTACTCATTTAATGTTTTTCTTAACTAAAATGTCAAAGGAACATTATGCATAATGGAAATTCTAGTTTCATACAATTAATTATGGTATCTCGTAGTGTGGTCTCCCTATCTTGACAAGGAATACATTAAGGTAGGAAAGCCTTTAGTTCAGAAAATATTTTTGGTTTTGTCACATGGATTAACATCAATGTAGGACATTTTCCTTAGGGTGGAAGCATTGCAAAAAAATTTCAAATCTTCTACATTAAATACAATAGTTGGAAAAAGGAGCACCCATACCACAATGATGGTGATCTATGTGATTTGGATGAAAAAATGGAAGAGATTTGGGGCATTAATAATAATATGTTTCTCGATATGTCCCCCATAGAAAGAATAAAAATCCATGAGATATCATAATTCCTAGATTTGAATGCACATACTTTGGAAGAAGAGAATAAAGTGGACAATTCCAATGTCCCTAGGTAATCTGTTTGGTCATAATGTAAGTTTTTCTTGATTTTGTTGGTATTTTGGAAAGTTTCCACTTCCGAAGAGCCAAATTTTGTAATAGAAACTTATCATTAGTTAGGCATTATGCATGATAGGGTTGAGGAGTATATGAACATGTCCAACCTTCATATGAAGGCATATATCCCTTATCATCCTTTATTTTCTTGGGAATCATTCTCTGATCTAAGTTGTTTATTCTTAATAGTATTCACATATCAAAGGTTCAGATTGGTCTCAAAAGTAGTTATTCCATTTCTACTATTTTAATTGCATTGATTACTTAAAAAATATGTTAAACAGACATGGACAGCGACAACAAATAGGAAAGATAAAGCATGCATTGCTATTTTATTAACAATTTGATATACATTTATAGTACATTTGGTGACCGTTGGGATTCAGATCCCAAGG
>APFE030381548.1:0-34315 GCA_000404065.3 Pinus taeda | reverse complement strand
CAAAGTTGGGATTAGCATCAACCCCGAAAGAATCCAAGCTATTAGCAACATTCCTTATCCAAAAAATCTCAAGATGCTTTAAGATCATTCTTCGGCAAAATCAATTTCGTGAGAAGATTCGTACCAAACTTTGTTGAAATTGTCAAACCAATGAGCGAACCTCTTGAAGAAAAGCACCCGGTACACATGGGATTCCACAACGAATGAAGCCTATGAGGAAATAAAGAAAAGGATTGCCTCAACTCCCATCCTTGTTAGCCCTGATTACACTAAAGATTTTATCATCTACTCCTTTACCTCTAAAGACACTATTGTTGGGATACTTATGCAAAAGGACGACAATGGGGATGAGAAACCGATAGCTTTTATGAGCAAGCCGCTCTGTGACACTGAGACATGATACACCATCATTGAAAAGCAAGCATATGCCCTTGTCAAGTCGGTTAAGCATTCCAGGGCTTATGTCCGGTACAATAAGATATATGCATATGTCTTGTACCCCGCTGTAAAATATGTGTTGTCCCAATAAGATTGTCTCAGATCCAAGGGAAAATGGGTGTCCAAAATCCAGGAATATGATCTTGACATTTGCCCAAAGAAAATTATCAGGGGGAAAGGCTTCGCTAAAATGATGACTGAAAGCAATAACGAAGCTATTAAAGAAGGAGAGGAAGAGAAACTATGCACTACTACTATCGAACTTGAGGAGGATGAATGGTACAAAGACATAGTCTATTATCTGTTCAACATATCTATCCCCCCCACCTAACAGACCACAAAAAGAAGATCCATAAGGCTAAAGGCCTCTAAGTTCTACCTAACCCAAGATGGACTCGAATAGATGAGCCTCGATGGGGTGATCCTTAGATGTGTCAATAACGAAGAATCCGAGAAATTAATAAAAGAGTTTCATGATGGTCTTTGCGGGGGACATTATGCTGCCCGAACTACCACTCACAAGATTTTGAGGGCAAGGTACTATTGGCCCACCATCTTCGTTGATACCTTGAACTTCATATGAAAAGGTGCCATCCATGCTAATTGTTTCCGGAAAGAAGCATTTGGCCACCATGCCTTTGGAAAATGTGCTGGTGGACGCCCCCTTTCGACAATGGGGCCTGGACTTTATCGGGGAGTTCAAGGAAAATTCAAGTCATAGCCATAAGTGGATCGTCACAGCAACAGACTACTTCACCAAATGGGTGGAGGCCATACCCACCAAAGTTGCAACTAACCAAGTAGTCATGGATTTCCCTAAGGATAAAATCATTACCAGGTTTGGGGTTCCTGCCAAGATTGTGACTGACAATGCCAAAAGCATTCGATTCCATGGCCCTCAGATCCCTCTGTAACAAGTATCGTATAATATTGTCTCACTCCTCTAATTATTACCCCCAAGGTAACGGTCAGGCTGAATCAAGCAATAAGAACCTCATTAGGATCATCAAGAGAATTATGGACAATCACAAAAGGGATTGGGATAGCAAGACCAAATATGCCCTATGGGCTGACCAAACCACAGAAAAGGCTTCCACTAGGTTCAGCCCTTTCAGTTGGTATATGGATCTAAGGCCAAGCTACCCATGCAGCTCCAATTACCTATCCTTGAATGTCTGAAAGCCTTCCCCGAACAACAAGATGATATACAATCTCGTATTGAGCAAATCATTGAAAGTGATGAAAACAAGAGGAGAGCCCTTGATCAAGTTGCCCATGGCCATGACAAGATGAAAACTGCATTTCACAAACACACACAAACTAGAACATTTAAACCCGGGGACATTGTACTCTTGTGGGATAAAAGAAGGGAGCAGTCGGGTATGAATAAAAAATGGGATAATCTATGGATAGGGCCCTTCAAGATAATTCACACTGCAGGGCTAAATTCGTATCACTTGGAAACTAAGGAACGTGAGTCGGTTCCCATTCCTATAAATGGGCAACTCCTAAAGGAATACTTTCCTGAAGGCACTTAACTTTGTACTGTATGCATGTTAGGGTACGATGCATTGCATAATGATTTTTCATTTTAGAATTGACCGCATATGATAGATTGGTTTATATATATATATATATTGGTTTATGAGCTAACATTAAGCATGGGTGATCATCAGACATAGTGAAATACATGTTGCCCCATGGCTTCGATCTTTGACATGTGCAGATAACAGGTCTACAATGACCAAGAGATTGTTGGAGTTCCCGTGACCTCTCATTCGAGCAGCCTCATCCACTTGTTCGAGAGATCATGTCCCAATTTGAGCCAAATGTTACCCACCACTTTGCGGGTGATATCCTAGGAGAAATTTTTCTCCATGATGAGCTTTAGTCGGATGCCTCCTACTAGATCGTTGTGCCATTTCTCTGCCGCCTAAGCCAGCCATGTGGTCCCTCACCCACCTATATTGATCGTATATTTGAAGGTGGGCCTCTCGAACCTAAAGGTATGTCTTGTCATTTGGTAATTAAGTGTTGGGTTTACTTATCATGGATACTTCTGGGTATGGATTGATCGGGGCATTTGGCAGAAAGAGTGGGCTTGGTTTGTGCTCTTGTCCCCTTGATCTCTTTTGGTTGTTACTCTTGGATCTTAGTCCCGTGGAATCTCCTTTATTGACGATTCGGTTCTAGGGTGGTAGTACTTGGGAAACCCCAACTTTGGGTGCGTGGTCCCACTCCTTTATCCGCACATATTACTCCCTTTCCACTCATTATACCGCCATTCATCTTTTCTCCCACTAGGGTCCACATAGGGCTAGCCTCCTATCCCCTTGCCCCCACCTTGGGTCAGGCCTAGAATAATGCCCCGGAGGTTGACGCAATTAAAAGAAAAAGTGGAAAGCATAAATGGCCACATTTAACAGGAGATTGTACCACAAAATGCAAAAGATGGTCGAGACAAAAATAATTAGCATGTGGGCAAAAGCCATTATATAAGCTCTACCCCAATCATTGGCCATCACCCTGGTTCCATAGGCCCTAGATGAGCCTCCTCTATCATTCAGGAACCCATGATCGTCCCAACCCCTGGAAGGCAATGAACCACCCTACCTAAAAGGGGGTAATCATTGTTATATCTTACATATCATGCTCTTTTCCTTTGAGCCCGAAGCAGTTAATTAAAGAAAATTCATAAAAGGCAAAAGGTATATGAAGAAGGGTGGAAAAATCAAGAACAGGAAACCTCATGTACCACGATTGCTCCCTCCTATACATTACATGCCCAGGTGTGGGGGCTTCCCCTTATCTAGCTACCCCTATGCCCCACTATGTGACGCAGGATTGCCCCTCTCACTCCCTATTCCATTCCACTTATTTGTCACTTGTCACCCCCATTAGAGGGATGTACCTTGGACATACTATCCCATTTAAGGGTTGAAACCACCTAATAAGGTACTTGGCTAACCCCCTTTGGAGCTTGGAGGCACTAGCACATGCCAAAGCCCACTACGAAATGGCATGCCATTATGGAGCGCCCACGTTGTTATCCATTATTATCTGATTATTTTAATGACTGGTTGTACTGAAAGACTAGGGGACGCATTAGATCTTATGCAGGATTATAGGTGGTTTCCATTTGGGATTGGTTTCCCTATAGGGATCCTAACCCCCAGAGATCTTATTGGTTCTTGCTTGTGGCCATTTCTGCCTTTAATCCCCTTTTTTATTGCATCAACCTCTCGTGGCATCATTCCCAGACTCGACCCAATGTGTGGAGAAGGGGAAGGGCATACTAACACCTTGTGGACCAAATGGACAAATGTGGACCAAAATGGGGAAAATGTGAAAAGGTATTGTAATGAGAAAAGGGGAGTGAGACATATGCTATCGGGAAGCGGGACCACGCAACCAAAATCAAGGTTTCCCATGTAGTGCCCTTCCTAAAGCTACTAGCTAATAAAGGAGATCCCACGAGACTAGGATTCAAGATTAACCCCGAGTTAAGGCAACAGTCAAAGCCCTTCCTCCTTCCATGTCACCAGTGATCCATACCCAAGTGTGCCCAAGAAAAAAACGCATATGCACCCAATTACATAATGAAAAACCATACCTTTAGGATTGGATGGTCCACCTTCAAACAGGGTGAGGGGACATATGGTGTGCTCAGGTGGCGGAGATAAAGTAGCACATCAAAGCTATCAAGTGGCTGTCAGGGGTTGTAGCTGTCAGCTGAAGGAAAATGCGTCATAAGGGAAAGCTCTCCAAAGGGGTACCCACTTTTGGGTGGCCTACAGGGGCAGCATTGATGTAGGGAGGACACCCTATAACTTATGAGAGTCGAAAACTCTAGGATTACGAGAGGTTGTACTCCATCTATGAAAGGAGATGTTGGCCATCATGCACGCATTGGCCAAGTTCAGGCAATATCTGGTAGGGAATCGGTTCAAGGTGAAGACTGATCATAATAGTGTACAGTTCTTCTTAGAGTAGAAGGGACTTAATGGCAAGCAGTAGAAGTGGGTCAGTAAGATCCAGGACTACGATTTTGAGATTATGTCTGGGGGAAGCATAATGTGGAGGTTGATGCACTTTCTAAAAGACCCCCAACACTCTCTCTCATGGATGTTGAGCAACATGGGGCCTTTCGAGATGACAGGTGCAGGGTCATGGATGACATCATTTACTACAAGAACCAGATTTATCTGGTTCCTAGTTCTCAGCTTCCGGAGAAGGTCCAAAAGACAGAACATGATTCATTGTTAGCAAGGCATCTAGGATTCCAGAAGACTTACAGGGCGGTCAGAAAGTGTGCAGAGGCTACTGGACACGGTAGGAGAAGAGGAGAGTTCAAGGAGCCAAGGGTTGAAAAGGATGGGTTTATGGAGGATCCCTTCAGGGCTGGATTTGGGGCTTCAGCAACAATTCTTACAACTAGCCAGAAAGTCACTCACACCTCCTGGAGGGTTTTCTTATCACCCGGAACTAGCCCAAACCTTTTCTAGGTTTTTGCAGGTATTTGGAGGAGAGCCTACAGCTGAAGTTTCAGAATTTTCTAAGCAATGTACATGGAAAAATCTTTAGTTTCAGTGGGGCAACCAACAGTAGAATTTCTAGGCAAAGTGCATTTCCATTTTGGAGCCATTTCAGTGTTTGGTTCAAAGAGATTCCACCTGGGTTTTGCATAACTTGCTTAGCTTGCTACCCAGGTCCCATCATTCCTACTCATTTCTATGTACTCAGATTCCCATAATTAATAAAATGGCTCGGTTGTTCTACTTATTTTCTTTGGTGTTCTGATGTGGGTGCTTGGTTTTAAATTTTATATTGTTATTCCTAGTTCACAGTTATGTTATTCACTGTTCATTTCCTAGTAGGAATATTACATGGTTGACACTTTTGTTGCCAAAGACAGTGAATAATTCTACAAACATAGCCAATACTAATATGCAGACAATAGGTGTGGCAGAGTAACAGAGGGAGTTGACAAGATTCAGGGTAAACACTTTCCTCCTAACGAGTGGGTGTTATATTTTCAGTTTAGTGAGTGTTATATTTTCAATTTACTGCAAAAGTATTTATTCCATGCTTGTGGGTGCTTCATGAGATTTGGGGTACATCGTGTATGCTCATCCCTTGGGTGGTCCGAGATGGATTATAAAATGAGAGATGGTCCATGATATATGCAAAATTGAGATAGCTTGCTTAGTGGATGCTTAATCTCAGTTAATTTCAAGATTGTTGTTCTTCCCCTCGACATTGGAGATCTCTCAATAGATTGGTGGACACCCTTCATTGAGGCCTCATGGTGTAGCCACTTGTTTAGGGAGTCCCTTTTAGGGGATGTGGAGCATTGTGCATCATGGAGGAGTGCTTCAAGCCTCGATTGACATGTGGCAAATTGGTTTCCTATTCAAAGGATTGGAGATGGTTAGAGGACACTTGGGGCTTCAAGAGTGTTCATGCAAGGACAGTTGACCCAATGGAGTAAATTTCCTAGGAGGATCAATGGAGTTCATGAAGGCTTGTGATTGAGTGATGCAAACTTGCTTTGTGTAGCTACATCACCTTGCAGCTATTATTATGTATGACAACACCTTGAATCATGACACATGTACCTTGGAGTGTAGCATCTCAATTGAGTTGGTCTACAAGTGGTCATTGTCGGTTGCTTGTAAGGGCTAGTGCCCACATTGTATTATTGGCCTCCCTTACCTCTCATATAATTAGAGGAAGAAGAGACTCTTTCTATTCATCATCACTTGTATCTCCCTTTGTATTTCTCTTCTTTGAGAGATTCGCTAGGTTCATGAATTCATGAGGAAACCTTAAGAGAAGCAACAAAAGGGAAATAGGATGTCTTGGTTTAGAGTTTTCTCTTGAGACTAGAGTTTTCTCTTATGGAGGAGACTTCAGAAATAATGATCACATATATTCATTCACTCACGTGTATTCACCCTTGTGATGAGATATGACTAAGAGAAAAGAATGTGCACTCTCTCTCTCTCTTTCTGAAGTCTTCACTTGTATTCTATGTCTCTCTTAAGGCACTCAAGTTTATTGGTCTTCCAAGGGTTTTCGAGTTAGGGTTTATCCCTTAGAGATTGGAGATGATATTTTTGAGAGAAAACCGTAGGGTGGACCTTTTAATAAGAAGAGAATAAGAGGGTGTCTTTCTTTGGAGGTTGTGCTGGAGGCTTCTTCCATTTGAATCTTCTTGGATGAGCTAGGGTTTGTTGAATTACCGTAGCTAGGGCATGCTGGAGTTTTTCTACTAGCCTTGAAATAAGGCTATAATATGTACTTGTGCTTTATCTTGACCTTATATATAAAGTTTCCAGCTGTCTATGTCTTGCGCCATTTTTAGATTTGAATTTCAGCTATATATATTTTTTATGCTTTACTAAGTATAGCCATTAATGTCTTGCTAATTGGACATAAGTAAATTTAAAGGAAAATTGTTAAGCGAGTTAGCGTCGAAGGAAGAATATAAGGGATTGATTTTACAGTTGTTATACTGCAGTAATTACTTCTGTAAAAGTGCAATTTCAGATCAGATTATTGGCTCATAAATTGCTCTAGAAGGGGCTGAAACTTATCTCTTTGTTTGGTATATTTTCTCCTTGAATTTGTTGGAAAGCTTGGGGCTGGTTTGAGGTAAACGTTTTTCATCATTCCAATGTTGTTTCACACTTTATTTTACAACAGTCATAAAGGTTGAAATTCTAAGGCTAATATACGAGAAATCCTCTAGTAAGAAGGTGAAATTTAAGTTTTGCCTTAATTGCCCAAGTGCATGAAATTTCCATAGGCACTTGCTTGCCAAGCACGTTATAGTGCTTTCAGAACCTTAAATTTTCTAAATTAAGCCCTTAATTATGTACCCTATCTAGAATCTAAACAACGCTTTCTTTTGCTTTCATAGAGATTTTGGATATTGATTAAAGTACATTGTTTAGGTGTTTTGTTGAGGAGATTTCCCTCTGTCCTAACGTCTAGACAATGCATTGTGTAGAGTTAATCTCAGCATATATCTTCTAGTGAAGGGTGTATACATGGAACCTATTTTTAGCATCTTGTTCCAAAAGTGCTTTGTGTGATCTCATGCCAGTTTTAATGAACTAACAGATGCTTTATCAAGATCCATATTGCATGGAGATGTAAAACTGTGTTTTCATGTCTTTTTAGGAGGACACTTCAGTTGACTTACATTTAGGTGCTTTTCTGGGAGTGATTTGCAACAGCTTTCAAAACTCATTTTCACCTTGTAAGAAAAATTGCATAACAAGGTTTTGATAATGTGTTGTTGTAGAAGCTAGCATTTTCGTTAACACAGTTGAGGGCTCCTTTAAATCATGACTTAGGTCATGAGATGTGATTTTTTTCAGCAAAAATTCTTTCAGATTGGGCACATTGGCCCCACTGGTTAGTGTAAGTTATTTTTATAAAGGTTTTGGTATTGTCGGTTTACTATTTTTGACATAACCAGAACGTTGCTTGTCACCATAGTTAAGACTGAGTGTATAAGGATAAGCCATTAATCCTTGGGGCATAGGGAGCTATTTTGATGAACTCGTGTTCTAATTTGGAAAGTGATCAAGTTGACCTTGCATGGCAGCTTTGATTCTGGGAATTTTGTTTAGTGAAGTCAAAAAATAAACTAAGCCTTAATTATCTAAGGAGGTGGAGGTCCAAGAAGAAGGCCATCCGTGCCTTCAGTTATCACTTGCTTCTTGTCTCCCTGCTAGCTGATGAACTTGGGTATTTTAGCTATCATTGAGTGTTGGAGATAGTGGAAGTCCCTTTTGTTGCTTTCTTAGCAATTTTCTTCTACTGGTGCGAGTGGACAGTAGTCCTGATGCTTGATCTCCATATCCTCGTAGACTTTTAGGGGAATGTGAAGTCAATCTGATATTTCTCAGAAATATACTTGTTGCTTCTCTGATTAATAGAAGAATGATCTTCATCCATGTCAACCAATATGAGCATATTGATGGTATCAAAAATATATTTCCTGATCGCTACCTTGGTTTAAAGATTTGAATTTGTAGGATTCTACTGTTGGTAAGATTGTTTTGCTGTGTTGGTATTCCTCTTTCCATATTCTTATGACCTTTCCAAATACCACACCATCCAATGAATGAGGTTAGATTAGAAGAGTTTCGCATATTGTCTGGAAGCTTTTTCTCATTATTTTCAGGTTTGCTAGTTTTTAAAGGAGACTTTAAAATTCAAGTATTTATTGCTGTCTCTGAAGGTTCCTCATTAAAATTGGTAGATTGAAGTCACAAAACTGCTATTATTTTTGCTGATACAGAGAATATTTACTTCAGATTTGCAAGATGTGTTGAATTAAAGATATACCTGTTGCGAGATAAGATTAATTAAATATATACGTGCTACGGATCTGAGTTACCAGTTTGTTGATTTGAGGTTGATATTGTAAATCTTTATGAAAGAGACAAAAATGGCCTTTCCAATTACCACACCATTCAATGAATGAGGTTAGATTAGAAAGGTTTGTATTAAATTATGGTATGTTCTATGCTTAGAGCAGTTTACTTATTTTTCTTCTTATTAGCCACAGATTAGCAATCACATATACATTAAGTAAAGCGCAGATAAAACATTAAATGGTCAACAGAAAACAAGCCAAGACAAGAGACACAAGATGTGGCAGCTAGCCAAGGACAAACCCCAATGCGGGAAAACCCTTTGATCAAATCTTCTTTTATCTTCAATACTTCAGCAGAGAGAAATAGTACAAAATCTGAATTCTGTAATTTTATATCAGCAGCAACAAACCCTATATCAGCAAAGTCAAACTTGGTCAAACTAGCTGAAATTGACCTCTAAAATACTTGATCAATTTCCAGTCAACTTGTCCTCGAACAGCCTGAAGAAACAACCCTTGAACAACCCCAAAAGTTCAGTTAATTTGCAGATTTCTGAAGTCAACTTGCAACCCTAAACTATGGCAGTCAACACTGGTCAAACAGAAATCAGATCACCTCGATTTTCGTGCCAAAAATTGCGGCCTGCCTAGGAGAGGCAACCACACCCAATCCGCACTTCAGGAAGGTCAACACTGGTCAAAGAGATGACCTGCTTCCCTAGCGTCCTTCTTTCTGCGTCTTCCTTGCCCTAGGACGTCTTCCTTTCAGCCACACGTGTGAGAGAGAGAGGCTCCTTTTATGCATAGGAGGAAGAGAGAGAAAATTAGTGAATTGCATTGTCCAGATGAGAAGAATGCTCCTTGTATTTATATGCAAACATTGAGGTTGAAAAGACATGACTATTGGGCTTCTGAGCCTACATAAGTTTGTTGACCGACCTTGACAGTTTGTCCATAATCAAAATAAATTCATATCTCCATAAATACTTATTGGAACCGGATGATCTTTAGATCAATCCTACACCTCTTGATGAGAGGAATCTAGGAAAAATATCAGAAGCCATAAATAAGGTGATCCACATGGAGTTTGGCCCTAGTTGCCAATTTTAACAGTTTGGTATACCGTCTAAAAGATTTTTCTTTCTTTTTCAGGTTTGCTAGTTTTTAAATGAGACTTTCAAATTCAAGTATTTCTCTGAAGGTTCCTCATGATCAAAATTGGTAGATTGAAGTCACAAAACTGCAATTATTTTTGCTGATACAGAGAATATTTACTTCAGATTTCCAAGACGTGATGAATTAAAGATATACCTATTGCAAGATATGATTAATTAAAGATGCACCTGTTACAGATCTGAGTTACCAGTTTGTTGATTTGAGGTTGATATCGTAAATCTTAATAAAACAAGCAAAAATGGCCTCCTAATACTTGATTGTGCTTAATTGTAGGTAGTAGGTACATACTGTTGAAGAATGTAACTAGGTTTGGTCATCATGTAATGTACTTGTCCAAAGAATAAAGAAAAGAATTCCTATTATTATTGTTATGACTTATTAAAGCATGGATTTCATGCTTTGGTCATCATGTTTTAGGTCAAAGTCCCCATTGAGGACTTCTAACTTCTAAGATTTATTCTAAGTTAATAGAGTCATTATACAATTAAAGAGACCCTTCTTGGGCTTTGGAATCGTGTAAAAAGATTTATTATTAAGTAAAATATGATTTATGTAACCTCCACACCAAGTCGGCCTAAAGGACACCTATTCGACCTCACCTAGAGCCTATAAAAGGAAGGAGATTGAATTCATTTGGAGCATCTCATCTCAAGCAAGTTCGATATCTCTAGTGAAGCTGGAAAAGGTGCGAAGTAGGTCAAGGAAGTCAAAAGAAGTGAGAGTTGGGTCAAGGTCAAAGAGAAAAGGAAAATCAAAGTTTTGGTGGTACTCTCTCTCTCTCTTTTGTGCCCTAGTTTGGGAAATCGAAGTCTTTCAAGTAGTGTTGTTTCCAGTTGTTGCCTAAGGTCGTAAGTTGTTGCATAGTCGAAGTTGTTGGGGTGAAAGTGTTGTTGCTAAAGGGTCGAAGATCTGGAAGGGCTAACTTGGTGTGGAGGGAAGGTTTGGTCTATGTCTAGGTTGAAGAGTCTCAAAGAAAACTATTGAAGGAAGAGAATTTTTTACTGGATTTTCCCCTCGACAGGGGTTTTGCCCTGGCATAGTGCCTACATCTTGTGTCTTGTGTTTTTGTGATCTTCATACACACATAAATATGGTAATCATTTGATGAAAGACAAGATAATAAATAAGTAAAAGAAACCAACACAACTAACAAGTAATTATCAAGAAAGAGGAATCAAACCCTAATCTACTTGCATTGATTTCTCAACATGGTATTAGAGCTAAGGTCAAAAAGATTCAAGCTCACTTTGTTGGATCGAAGGAAAATGATTACTCTGTCCATGATAAGAATGGGATTCAATACTACAAGAAGTTGTATCAAAAGGACCTTCCACTACTTATTCAACAAGGTCAAAAGCTAAGGGTTCTTGGCCACACTTACAGGTTCACTTAATGATGATAACGCATGGATTATTGACAGTGGAGCATCTAGGGAAGAGTAAACAACTTCACACTCTATCAAAGGAAACATCTTATACAGTGGAATTGGGAGACAACAAAAGTTATAATATTAGAGGTCTGGGATCAACATCATTGAAGGCGGAGAATGGAGCTAAGGTGAAGGAGGAGGAAAAGACTGTTTAAGGATCTATTGAAATTAATCTAAGGAACCTCAAGAAGTTGATTAAAGAATCACATAAGGAGACCTTATAAGGAAAGAAGCTTAATATATTCAAGGACAATAAAGGAAGAGAACAAATTAGAAGAATCATTCGATTACAATGCTTGGAAGAAGACGATAGATCCCATCCTCAAAAAGTCTTGGATCTAGTAAAAGGAAAAGTGAAGAAGTGTACAAAGAAATCAAGAAAGAAGGGATAGGGATCAATCAAACTTTGCCAAAGAAGTTTCACCAAAGAAGAACATGATGGAAGGACCCGAAGACAAAGACATATTTGCTAGAAACTCTTAGGGACTCTATCCCTTGCATCCCTCAAGCTTGAAAGGAGCCCTTACCAACTTCCAAAGATAAGTATCTTACTCCTTGTATTGTTTTTTATATTTGGTTTCCCTTACTTATCTAAGTTTGTTTATATTAAATACTAATCACATCTAGTCATATTTTTGTCTAGAAAAGACTTGTTGAATACTCAAGGAACATGGAAGAAGGCTTCACAAGACAAAGCATTGGAATTACAAGGTTTGTTAAGAAACAAGAGGTATGTTTTGAATTACAAGTTTTGCTCTCTCCATATTCATTCTTGATAAACAATTACTAACATCTTTTTGTCTAGCTTCCATCAATCTTAAAGATTCTTGATTGGGCGACTCATCATTAGATAAATCTACCCTCCTCATATCTTTGATTACTCTTGTGGAACCCTAAAAAGGTTCATTGTGAAAACCCTAACTTAAGGGTATGTCAATGATCATGTGTGAAATCCTAACCTACTTAGGGTTATTGTTGAAATAAAATGTTTGATGATTTGATGATTTGATGAAGTCTAACGTAATTGATTGATGCTTTGATGATGTTTTGTTTGGGGTTTTGGTATGGTTACGGAAACCATAACTTGTTAGGGTTGAATGGTGATGTCTGAAATCCCAAACCTTTAAGTATTGATAATTTAGCGTCTGTTATGTCTTGTATCGAAACCTTAGATCATTAGGGTTTGGTAGAGTGTATAAGCAAGACCCTTATTATGTCTCAGAAATGAAATCCTTAGCATGTGTGTGTTTTTTGGATCAAACCCTAGTCTAACCTAGTATGTTATGTGTCTGACTCTATTGATATTTGTGTAGTCGGGTTTGACTAACACATGTTATGATATGCGTGTGCATGATGATGGAATCCTAGATGTATGAGTTGACCTAATTGTTGATGGTCATGAGTCCTAGGGTTTGGAACTAAGCCCTAGTCAATGTTTGATTCTCTAGGATGATAGTATTTGTAAATTCTAGGGTTTTGTAACTAAACCTTAGTAGAAGTCCAAATCTCTGATATATAATGACTGTTATAATTTGAGATTTGTGTAAGATTGTTGAAATCTGAGTTCTTGTTATGGCTGATGTTTAATTGAGAAAATCTAGGGTTTGCAACAAACCCTAGTGGAAGCTAGTCATGTTGTTGACTGAGTTGTGATTGGTTTTGATTGCTAAATCTCATGTATGAAATCTAGGGTTTGTATGAAATCCTAGTGGGAAGTCTAACATATGAATTCTGAAAGTTGTTAGATACTTTGTAGATCTATATTTGTTTGAATTGTTTCTAGGGTTTGCTATATGTTGTAGTATGGTATGTCATACCTTTGGAAGAAATATTGAAACCCTAGATGTAATGAAAATTGTTATGATAAATTAGTCTAGGGTTTATGATAAAGTCCCTAGCAAGATGTTGAAAAGTATGTGTCTCTTGTTTGTGAGTTTGGGCATTTGATATATATAAAGTTGAATGCTTCCATGATTTTGATATGGTTAACTTCAAGCTTCTACAGATTTGGTTGTACTTGCTATCTAAGTTTTGGTTGTACTTGCTATCTAAGTTGTGCAGGTACGTGATCTTCAAGATAATGAAGATGTTCGTAAAGAAAAGTTGATGTGATAAGCATGATGTGAATGGTGATGGTAATGATAACTCCGATGAGAAAGATGGAAGCCACGAAAGATTCTTCAATGTTGTAAAGAAGTAGAACTCACTAAGTTAAGAAGGAACCTGGATGAAATCTCCCTAAGTTAAGAGGGAGCTTGAAAGAAATCTCCCTATATTGAGGAGCATGGATGAAAGAAATCTCCTTATAATAAGAGGATGGTTGAGAATATTCCTTGCGCAGGAAGGATTAGATCCTCTCTGATCAAGAGGGAGTGAAAGATATGGTTCTCTACTTCATGTGTCATGCACCAGACCAGGAAAGCCATTAATGAGAGAAGAAAATTGGAGAATGTATTTTGAAAGGTTGCTAAGATAAGAAAAGTCAGATCGATTTATGAAATATGTTGTTGCGTGAGAAGTAGGAAAAGAAGTTGCATGGTTGAGGAATCTCCTGTCAAGATTCATCGGGAAAACTCTAAGTCTTACGATGGAAAGTTGAGAAGCAACATCAAGTTTTCTAGAAGACCTTGGAGGTTTGTATTTGATTATGTACATTTGAAAGTGTATTACTGATTGGGGTTGTGTTTGTACAGGTAAATCTCTCGAAGTTTTGATAGCATGCTGGTTACCGATCAGTCTGATCGGGAGAGATTTGTTGAGGCTTTGCAAGTGAGCCATTGCCCGGGAGGACATTGGCCGACACTTTGTGTTGATGTCTAGGTCCCAAAGTAGGGAGTTGTTGAGGCTTTGCAAGTGAGCCATTGCCCGGGAGGACATCTGGCCGACACTTTGTGTTGATGTCTAGGTCCCAAAGTAGGGAGGGTGGCGTTCGTCGTAGAGCTGTGATCTTGGATACGCACCTAGGTCCCTAGGTTGGTGGTTAGAAAGTAAGCCTGATGGTACCTAGAGAGGCTGAAAGCTTGAGTTTAACTTAGTCCCACTTGGATAGATTACCCTGGTCAGGAATCTAGTATGTGGCATTGCAGTGCCTAAATTGTTGAGAGACCAATGGATAGATTGCCCTAGTCAGGAATCTAGTCCATGGCATTACAGTGCCTAAACTCTTCATTTTTCATATAGTTTGAGATCTTCCATTATATTTGTATATTATGAATACCTCCCTAGTTAAGAGGGAGTGTTGAAGAATGTAACTAGGTTCTATCTTCATTAATGTATTTGAGTCATCATGTAATGTATTTGTCAAAAGAATAAAGAAAATAATAATAGTAATTATTATTATTATGACTAAACTATTCATTGTTCATATAGTTTGAGATCTTCCATTATTTTTGTATATTATGAATACCTCCCTAGTTAAGAGGGAGTGTTGAAGAATGTAAGTAGGTTCGATCTTCAATAATGTATTTGAGTCATCATGTAATGTACTTGTCAAAAGAATAAAGAAAATAATAATAATAATAATAATAATTATTATTATTATTATTATTATTATGACTTAATAAAGCATGGGTTTCATGCTTGGGCCATCATGCTTTAGGTCAAAGTCCCCATTGAGGAGTTCTAGGACTTATTCTGAGTTAATAGAGTCATTGTACAATTAAAGAGACCCTTCTTGGACTTTGGAATCATGTAAAATGATTTATTATTGAGTACAATTTGATTTATGTAATCTCCACACCAAGTCTGCCTAATGGAGATCAAGTCGGCCTAAAGGACACCTATTCGACCTCACCTGGAGCCTATAAAAGGAAGGAGATCGAATTCATTTGGAGCATCTCATCTCAAGCAAGTTCGATATCTCTAGTGAAGCTGGAAAAAGTGTGAGGTAGGTCAAGGAAGTCAAAAGAAGTGTGAGTTAGGTCAAGGTCAAAGAGAAAAGGAAAATTGAAGTTTTGGTGGTACTCTCTCTCTTTCGTGCCCTAGTTTGGGAGATCGAAGTCTTTCAAGTGTAGTTGTTCCCAGTTGCTGCATAGTCGAAGTTGTTGGGGAAGAAGTGTTGTTGCAAAATGGTTGAAGATCTGGATGGGCAGACTTGGTGTGGAGGGAAGGTTTGGTCTATGTCTAGGTTGAAGAGTCTCAAAGGAACTACTGAAGGAAGAGAATTTTTGACTGGGTTTTCCCCTCAAGAGGGGTTTTGCTTGGCATAGTGCCTACATCTTGTGTCTTGTGTTTTTGTGATCTTCATACACACGTAATATGGTAATTGCTTGATGAAAGATAAGATAATAAAGAAGTAAAAGAAGCCAACATAACTCACAAGTAATTATCAAGAAAGAGGAATCAAACCCTAATTTACTTGCATTGATTTCTCAACACATACAAATTCAAAAACTAATCTAATTTAAACAATTCCAAAAGTGTCATAAACTACTGACAATGCATTAAAACTTGTAATAGTACAATACTACTAGCAATGCAATGTATTAAAACTTTTAAGCCTAAGGTTACTTTGTCAGCGTCAAAGAAGAGCACTGGAAATTTTTCAATCTGTGTAAACCTTTTCTCTGGACAATTACCCTTGTATTTGAGTTTATACATTTAGGTTTGAAGTAAATCAAAATTTTTGCCTCCAAGTTTGGCTATGAAAAGAAAACTTCTTGTGACACTTCACATGAAATGAAGTGACACTTCACATGAAAGGAAATAAAAAGATGTAAAGTAATATTTTAAAATAGTCTAGTCAAAGTATTTCAAGTCCAGGCCCAAACCAATCATTCTTCCCTTCTAAAAATCTGATGAACTATAAAAATGTTAACTTTTGTCCACTTAAAGATTTATAAGTCAGGTTGTCTTAAAACCCCAAAGTGCCATAACTTAAGTAAGATGTGCCTAATTAAAACCCCAAAGTGCCATAACTTAAGTAAGATGTGCCTAATTAGATGATGAGATATTATGAGATAACTCAACACTATTTAAAAATAGAAACAAATGAATATAGTCACCTGAGTGACTAGTACTCCTATTTCACGTGAAATGAAATAAAAAGAGGTAAAGTAATACTATAAGACACTTCGGTCAAAGTATTTCCAGTCTGGGACCTAACTAATCAATCTCCCTTCCTAGAAATCTAATAAAACTATACAAAGATTGAATTGAATTTGTCTACTTAAAAATTTATAGTTGTGCCTTAAACCCAAATTGTCATCCTTTAACTAACATGTGCTTTGTTAGCTGATAAGATACTATGGTATAATATACACTGGAGCGAGAAATGCAAAAGATGAGTATGAATTCCAGTTGCAAAAAATGCCCGGGAGTATCTAATTAACCCTGTTAAAAAAGCAACTATCTAAATAATTCTTTAAACATTTATTGTCTATGTTTAAATATCAAAGAGGCAGACTACCGACCTTTTTCAGTGCCCTGGGAAGACTCGTAGTGAAAACCGCTAAGACATCAACCCTTGCAGTATAGTTTTGACCATCATCGAACAAGGCAATGTCACTGCTTCGGCAAACGAAATCACTGAAAAGAAACAAAGATTTATGCACCATGTACCTTCAGTCCTCCCCAACCCTTCTATGTAACTTACTATGAAATGAAGAGGAATGAAACTTATTTACCTGGAGGCTGGCTGAGCGATGACTCCAGGATCGTTAGCTTGGTTCTCAGAGCTTTGATAGCATACCATACCAGCAGCTGCAAAGATGTGATTCTGGGGTTCCAAATATTGGAAAAACTCAATGTGTGCCTGTGGGGTTTCAAATATTGGAAAAACTCGAAAAAATGGAACAAATGCAAAAACAATCCAGAAACCCCATCCCATCCCATCCCGGAGAAACATTTAGAAAACAAGATTGGTAGAAATAAAGATAAAGATAGAATTTAAAATTGAAGAGCAGAAACGCACATGAATTAAATAGAAACACATCGTAACAGCCAGATGTGCAAAAGGAAAAACAAAATATGAGGTCCAGAGAAGAAAAGGGAAAGGAAAACTGTTTTGAAAAATGAAATTGAATGCATTCAAATCCAAAAAGAGCATGGGAGCGATATGAATTCAGAAAACCATCTCCTCTGTCACGGAATTCAGAAATGAAGAATGTATGCTGTGATGAGAGGAAGGGTTTAAATAGAGGGGCGAGGAAGCAAAAGCAAAAGCCGGTATCCACTTGTCCAACGGCTACCTACAAAAGCAAAAAGCCTGCCCCACAACGCCTTCATTCCTGGCTTTTGCTGTAACAAACAGGGAGAGACAGAGAGTAGAATGAAAGTAGTAGTGACGTTTAACGGTGTTAACAAATATCGGTTGCCATCCGGGCCCTCCAATTAGTTTTGGCCTGTGATTTTACTTGGTCTCCTCAACTTGATGTCGGCCCAGAGTCAATCTCTGTCCTACTCACTTATCCATGACAGAACTTAATTTACTACGTTAATCCTGTTAATATACTAACCCATTCTGTTTTGTTGAGCCTCCTTGCATTTGTTCGTTTTACGCACACTCCCTACCTAAATCAATACCTACGGTTAAATTTGGGCTCCACTTGCACGGGATTGTTTGGTTTGTGAAAAATGAAGGTGAATACGATCATAATTAATAAATTTTTGCAAATTTTTAGTGCAAAATGTTTGTGAATATATATAGTTTTGTTGAATTTGCAAAATGTTAACAAGTTATGTGGTTTTATTATTGTACTACGATTTATTGCCCGGAGACATGTAGTTCACCTGTTACTAGAAGTTCCTATTTGTCTCATAGTTCAATTCGTGGTGACATGGGTTGCACAGGGTATTTCATCACATATTGCAAATGCAAATGGCAACACATTTAAAAAAACAAAACAATGTCAAGTGGGTCTTACGTTAACAATTAAACAACTTATTATGAATTTTGAACCATCAATGACATGAAATATTACAATAAGATCTAAAACACATTAGAGTCCAGAACTTGATTGCTTCTCAAATAACTTCCTCAACCCATGGTTGTTCATTTCTATATCCTAGCATTCTAGACTCAAAATTTGTGTTCAACATATGTAGGCTTTTCTCATGTACATATTCAGCAATATGTACATGTTTGTTCACAACAACCTACCTATTCAAAGGAAGTCATTTGTCAAGTATATTTGCCAAAAGAACTTTGGAGTCTTTGAATCTGTCTCTTTTCTTTTGCTTCTTCTTGACCTATCTTCTCAGTTTGGGATTCTCTTGAACCCCTTTATAACTTTTATCTAAGGAGTTGCCTCTTTTAGGTACTCATCTTGCTTTTATTATTTATGTATTCTAGTCGCATTGACCTACTTTGGTCATGGATGGGAAAAAAATTGTTTTTGCTTCCAACATCTAAGTTGAAGAAGACATCTAGGCTTGGCAGCTAAGTTACTATCTTGAATATTGTGTATGAGTTGAGGATTGGGCTTTGTATTACATGTTATCTAGTTTGTATCGACGTTTTGAAAAGGACAGACACACATGGGCTTGCTTGCAACACACTTTTGACCATGTGATCATGGCTTATATTTGTAGTTTATCTTAGTTGAATAGGAAATGTAGATTTAGTCCAAATATGTATTGTTATGTTCCTTATGCATATGGAAATTATCAACAACAGGTAAATTAGTCTGGAGCATTGCCACTTAGCAAAAGGGAAGTTATAGGTGTCCTTTATTCACTATGCAAACTACAATGGAGTTTGTCTTTGTAAGCTAGTGTATGTCTTTGTTTTGGTAGTTCAAAACTCTTACAATATCTACTACTAGTGACTAGGAGTAGTAACAAACACAATAATATAATAGAAGTTGTTCAAAATTTTATTTTACTTATCTATTAAAAATTGTTAAATTGTGTAACTAGGGCCAAATTTCACTTTGGACAACTCATTTGATGGAGATAGTTATTTCACTGAATGCCTCCTTTTGAGAGGACCAAAAATAACCTAAGGATCACTCAAATTGGACAAAGAGAAATATGTTTTTGAAGTGACGCCCACACATGAAAATTGTCAAGATTGGCCTCACCATTATGTAAGTTCATGAAGCCTAACAATCATGTCTTTTGAGCCACATCAACTCATATAAATAAGTGTGACCTCAAACCTCATTCGACACATTTAAGTGCATCATTACATAGCAAATTCTCATCTGAAGTTGGTCGCACCCCTAGGAGACCAAGCAAGGAGGACGAAGAGCATGTTTCTATTTGTCTGAGCCACAAATCAGGGCATATCCTAGCGAAGGTAGAAGAGGGTAGTTAGAGCACTTCTGGGTGACTGTTTGGAGGTCGAAATGATCAGATGCAGGGACCAAGTTTGATGGAGTAATTTTGGGTCATCTTGTAGAAGGTTTGGGTGGCAGCGTCTTTGTTTAAGCAAGTTGCAAGCTCCTTGTAGCACTACAGGGGGGTCCAGCTCAGTGTAGACAATCATAAGAGGGTCGTGTGATCCAGGTGGATATTGGTGGCCACCTGCCAAATCCACTTGGACGCCCACCACTGTTTCTTTCAGCTTTTCAATTTCCTTAATTGTAGCCCAGTTTACCATTTTTAGCAGTTTTTCGGGTCCTGAACTTCTGGAGCCATTTTGAGGCCCTAAACAACGTTTTTTTGGGAAAACTGGGAGCAACATAGGTCCATGGACCGATGTTTCTCTTCCCAAAGTTGTAGTTCTCATATAGTCCTTCTAAAGAGATATTGTGCACATCAAACGGAGATCGTATGCCAAAGTTACGACCCCGGGAAGTTGATGTACCAATTTACCCAAACAGGGCCCATAGTTTGGCGTTTCATCTTCTAGGGTTAGGTTTTGGAATGTTAAGGGTTTTCCATTGTTTCTCAACAATAAATAGGCCTTTGATCCTCATTGTAACACAATTCAGAAGCATGTAGCCGCCACATCTCTTCTTAGAGATAAGCTGCCGTTGCCCTAGATGGTTTATTTCCAACTCTATTTGTAAGCATATTTCAGTATTTTACATTAATGAAATGAAATATTATTTCTGTTGCATCTCTATGTTTATGGTTATCTCTTTAATTTGTTGCATTCCTATTTAAATCCGGATCATCGTGACCTCTATCTTGGAGGGTAGAAGGGTTAGACTTGTGCTAGAGAGGGAGCCGCAATTGTTGGTGCTTAACAGTGGAGCCCTAACTAGGCAACAAGCTAATGAGTTTTTCGAGAGTAATTACACAATGAATAAATAAATGTTAGTTTCTTTTGAAAGAGATTAATGTCATAATCATTTCATGTCTTCTGTCATGAACATTATGGACATGTGAGGTTGGGCTCTACATCGATAATCTACTTCCCTTTGTCATTCCCCTTGTCAGGTTTTGATTCAAAGTCGGAACATGCATCTGATTCTGAAGCCTTTAGCTCAGCCACTAGTGATTTCTTGGCCCGACACTCACTTGTATTGTGAGTGGAGCTCTTATGGAACTCACACCACTTTCCTGTGTCCTTCTTCAACTTCGCGATGTTGTTATTTGCTTGCGGCTTTGGCGGGTTGTCCTCGGCCACCCCGCCTTGGCTTTGTCCTTTATTATGTGGTTTGGGGGCACCTTTCCCTTGCTTTGGATTCATATATCCAAAGTCTCCTTTCTTCTGTTTAAACTTCTGCTTGATCTTGACAGTGTATCGGTACGTCATGCCGAGCAAGGAGATGTCCTGGAACTCCCTCTCGTCCTGGATGTACCTGCGTAGGAAGTCACGGTATTTGAGTACCAAATGATGCTTAGCATCCTTGATACCCAACTTTGTGTGAAAGGTATGAAAAATATTGGTAAACTCCAACACGTCTTGGTCCCTTCCCTGCCGCAGCGTGGTCCACTTTATGTATTTATCCTCATAGCTTCCGACAGGGTAGTACTGCTCCTTGATGGCATCCCAAAATGAATTTCAAGTGGCTGCCGCTGAAAACAGTCAGGTCGTACTTTCATCCTTCTGCTCGAAGTAGGTTTCCCAGAAGTCACATGGGGGATGGCTTTGAGAAGAGCGAAAGTAATATTTTCCCGTCCATAAAAAACCATGAACAGAAGAATACCCTTCTAACATATTTAATCATTTATCTACAATGCCTGCATCTATCTGACCCTCAAATGTGGGAATTTCAAAGTTAACTTGTACCTTAAAGGGTGTGGTGCTTCCAGAGTAGCTGCTGGAAGTAGATGTGTCGCCCCTGGGTAGCCGTTGAAGGATCTGGGCAAAGTTGTCTATCATCACGTTCCTTTATCGCTCGAGGGCCTCTTCAAGCATGATTTTGTTAGGATCTCCTGCCCCCTCGTCTTTTTTTTCATCCACCATGGGAGGCAGTCAGGATTTGCGAGGCTATTCTTGTGAAGGTTCGACCAGTTTAAGCCCTAACTCCTTATATCCTGACCTCGTTGGGGACATGCAAAGAAAAATAGAGAAAGAGCAAATTGCTCTGATACCACTAATCCAGATTTAAACAGGAATGCAACAAAATACAGATTTAACCATAAATATAGAGATGCAGTAGAAATAATACTTCATTTCATTAATGTAAAATACTGAAATATGCCTAGTGACAGAAATGGAAATAAACTAGCTCAAGCGATGGTAGCTTATCCCTGAGCAGAGATGTGGCAACTACATGCCTCTGAACCATGTTACAATGAGGCTCAAGGGCCTTTTTATTATTGAACAATAAAAGCAAACCCTAAACAACCAAAACCCTAACCCGAGGAGATGTAACACCAAGAGTTTATGGGCCCCATTGGGGTTAGTTGGACAACCAACTTCCCAGGGTCGCATCTTGGTCATATTATATCCGTTTGACACGCACGATACCCCATTATAAAGATCTCTCTGAGGACTACAATGGAAAAGACATATTTATTAAAAAATCGATGGCGATATATTGTCAAAAAACATCGTTTAGGGCCTCAAAACGGCTCCGGAAATTTAGGACATGAAAAAAACTGCTAAAAATAGTAAATTATGCTACAATTAAGGAAACTAAAAAACTGAAAGAAACAATGGTGGGGGTCCAAGTGGAATTGGCAGGTGGCCACCAATATCCAGATGGATCAGTTGTGATATGTTGGTTGAATAAGACTGGCATCATGCAACACAGTCATTATTTTTGACAGAAACACCACACAGAGGTTGAGCAAGTACCTTGATCGAACAAAGATGCCTCCCAAGGACATCAAATGCCCATCAGAGATGTTTAAAGTTGTTTTATTCAACTCCCCACAAGTCCCATTCCAACTTGAATTTTCTACGTGTATGACAAACTTGCATTCTTAGGAAGGAAACAAATAGAGTTTATTCAGATCAATCTAAGAATTAAAATGGAAATCTATGTTTCAATTAATCAAAGAGAGAATTAGATGGGCATATAATCTCTAACGTATCTCTGAAAATTCTCATATAATCTGTGTATACCTAAATTAGTGTTCTTCCCTTGAGTAGAGGTAGGGTGTCGAACCCTAATGAGATATACTCTTTGTTTCTCCTTCTAGACTTATCGGTTTATACCAAATCTGCATTTCTCTGGACTTCTTCCAAAGCCCAATGAGGTAAGAGAATGCTACATCCACAACATTACAAACATAGCAGTATAAGTAAAAGCACAATGACGGCCTTATCATCCCGAATTGCATATAAAACAGAGAGCATAGCTGCTTATATGCATTTAACAACAAAATTGATAATAGAGAGATACTTATATGCATTTAACAAAATTAAACTAACAAAAGAAGACACACATAAACAAAGAGACTATACATAATTTGACCATATCAAATGAACATTAACAAAAGAAGATGGAGAAGGTTGAAACAAAGATACTATACAAGATTTTACCATAAAAGAGGAGGATGGGGATCATGATATGGATGTGGGAGGATTTAATTTTGTGCCAATCAGGGGCAAGGCATGTGAAGTAGTTTGCAGTAGTCACAGGAGGCAGTACCAAGACAAGACAGAGGTAATTGTTATTTGCCATTGTACTGCCAGGGCAAGACAGGGGTAGCGTCTGTTTGCCATTGCACTACCCAGTTCAAAGCTTGAAAAGGGTTGGTCGAACAATCCTCATATTGCAAAATTGATCCCAAATCAAATTACTTCTTGTTGATCATGTATATTTGAATCTATAACTAAAAAAACAAAACAAAAAATAGAGACTCGATGCATAGAAATTCACCTAATCTACCTGCAATCCAAGCTAATGGAAAATATTGTATTCCAAGCTAAACAAATCAATCTTTCTAGTTGTCATTAGATTTATTTCGTTTGATTTGATAGTTCAAGGGTCGGGTATATATGTAAAATCAACCACTAAAAGACATCACATGTCCTCTATATGACTGTGTCAAATTATTTATTCTTTCTTTCTGGTTTCCATTAGATTTCTTTCATTTGATTTGAGAGTTCAAGAGTCGGGTATATACGTAAAATGTGCTTCTCCTCCATTTTCATCCAACTGGAACACCCACAAGGAGATGATTCTAACTTGCCATCTCCAAGAGTTTAGTGTCATTTTCAGCTAATACCTAAAGCATTTCTAGAGAAAAAAATACTGACATATTATTCCTTTCAATTTATGAAACAAAAATTCACCCCTGTTATTGTGAAGATTTTCGAGACTTTCCAAACATTCAATAAACATCCAGGATGGACTCCAAACAAGGCATTATTCATATGACAGAGTCCCTATACCAAAAAGTATGTTAATCGATGTTACCTTTATTTGCAATGTCAGAGGCTTTATTAATGACCAAAAATCTACCCTAAATTCATAGGGTTTCGATCTCATGACTTACTACTTGCAAATGAAGAAAATCCTATTAGGATGGATTGTAGATGACTTTTTGAAATCACCTAGGCTAGAGGAGTAGGAATATAGTTAATTGGAAGGTTAGTGGCCGATTAAGGGAGCTTGCTATCAAAAAGGCCATAATGATGGAACAAGAATTGGGGACAATGGGGAGAAGGAAAGGGAATGTGATTGTTGATGGTTCCACTATGTTATGGATTGATAATGGTATTTGGAGAGGTTCATGACATGAGTTTTCCATTATTATTGATAAGATCCCAATGAGACTTTTCAGATATTCAAGAAAGAGTTGGGCCAAAAAATTTCCATGTCAATTTCAAAATAGAAATATTAAACTCGAGTTTAAAGAAAATTAGCATTTGAAAGTATTAAACTTATTTTTGACATGATGTCACCTACTAAAGATTCTTTACTTGGCATGTTAGAGGCTTTCTTTTATGTCAAAAGAATTACCCTCAAATCATTGGGATTTGACTTAGTGACTTTTCAATAGAAAATAAAGAAAATTCCATTGGAATGGATTGGAGAGGGCTCTATGAAATGATCTAGCCAAGGGGAGAAAGGATATATTCTAGAGGCTTGAGTGACTAGTCAAGGGAGCCTGTTAGCAAACGACGATCAACTTATGACCTAAAATTGGGGATGATGTAGAGAGGAAAATGGAAAGAAACCATAGAGGGTTTCATGGTGGTATCAAACAAGAAGGATTTTTTGGAAGGCTCGTGAGGGGAATTTAAAGGGAATGGGAACAATAATTTAAAGAGAGAGAGAGAGAGAGAGAGAGAGAGAGAGAGAGAGAGATTGAGAAAAGGTTCAATTTATGAGAAGTTGATAAGGAGAATTGAATGGGAAAGAAAAATTAAAGGGAGGGAGATAGAAGGAGCAAAGGTTCTACTAATGAGGACAATGAAAGAGAAAGGGATGGTCCTTCTTCACAAGGCGGGGGACAACTAGACCTTTCCATTCATAATAGAACTACACTTGGCGATCTTACTTTCAATTCCAAACCTATCACTACCGACCTGACAATATTCCAGAGAAAATATTAATGCCACAAAGAGTATTATGCTATTGTTTGCAATCACATTATTAAGGTAATCTTCTTCCTCTCTCTTATACGTTGTTATGTTTAATTAGATAGTGGACTTTTTCTTCAATGCAGTTCTCCCGAAAGTTCTCCTTTTGTTTGCTTGTCCTTTTTTCCTAAGTTTGTCTTTCTAGTGTTTATCTTTTCTAATTCAAGTTCCCATGACTATTACATAACCACAAAAACATACTAGTGTTATTTATTTCATTAATTTATTCAACTGTTAGCATCTCAATTTGTCATTTTAGAGAGGTTTTAGGCTGCGATTATATATCAATTTACTAAAAAACCAACTTTATGTATTGAACTTATAAAGTTGCACATTGCATGCTCTTGTAGATAAAATCAAACCAAAATAGAACATTTGAAAATATTCTATTTTGAATTATTGCTTGCAACGTGTTTGGAAAAATGATTTGTTCTTAAAAAAATACTTTGATATGTAGTTTAGTAATGAAGCTTTTCATCTATAGTTCTCCATATTTATTGAACTCGAGAGGAGAACAATGTTGACCTATTACGAGGTGAATGATAGGGAAAAGGCAAGGCATGATTTCCATATCAAGCAAAGTTAATTCCAAGTTGATGATCTTGTGTTGATGTATGACAACAAATTTCTGAAACACACTAGGACATTTCAAATGCATTGGATGGGATTCTATATTATCAAATATCACAGATGCAATGACAATACAATTGGAGAAACTAAATGAGGATCCCATAAATGAACTTGTCAATGGGAGCTTATTGAAATTATATAGAGACAACTGCCCCACTTTCCAGAATTGATCTATTTGTAGGGGAAAATTTCCTTTGTTTTTGTAACCTTATTAGTGTTTGTAGGTAGTTGTTGTGAAGCAAAGAACCCAAAGAATGTTGTGCCTGTAGGAACAACGTGGCAGGCTTAGTAGAGTAGATATTTCTTGTTGTAGTGAAGGACTAGTGTACTACGCACCAACAACATTGCATAGTCGGGTGAACACGCAGCCAAGGAAAGTGTGCAGTACCAGTGATAGCCTAAAAAGTGGACTACAACTAGTGGTCGATGATGGAAACTAAAACTATGAAATTGTAGAAAAATGCATTGGAAAAACTGTGTGCCACCCATGTGGATGGGACACCATGGAAATTTATGTAAAAAAATTAAATTAAATTAAATTAAAATATGTCCTAGATTGGCATTTATGTCAAAAAGGTTATTGACATGACTTCCACCATGGTTAGAATAACAAATGATGTTCCTACCTGGTGAAGTTATTATAAGATATTACCAAGATTACTAAGAGTTATTGCAATTGAAAATGAGCACAACACATGCAAGTTACTAGTACTTCGTCCAATTCTTTTCTCATTGTCTCGTATTTGTAAGAATAGAGCCAAGGTATGAAGCACAAAACAAAGAGAAGTTCTAAGATCAAAGTGTTGTTACAGAGGAATTTTTCAATTGTTAGATACATATGCCATGGCTACATCATTAGTTCCAAACAAATCAAGGACAGAGGGTGCTAGTGGTGTGCCACCTCCACAACTTGTTGCAAAACCAAAAAACTTAGTTGTTGAAAGAGCCAAAGTATAAATTGTTAACGAAACCAATTCTTTAAGGGATTATCAAAGAATGTAACATGCTCAACATGATTGAAAAGCGAAAATATAATGACCACGATGTTGCATACCCCAACAAGTTTCCCCAATTTTCCTAATACAAGTACATGACTATCATAGTGCAACCAAGACTTCAACAAGCATGTGAACCTGAACAATGGCCTAAGGGACTTGATAAATCAGGTATTTTAAATTTGATGGATATCTCCCACTTTGGTCTTAGTAACGAAGTAAATATTTGTGTTAAATTACTCTTGAGGTGTGTACAAAACACAGTTATGTGGCTGAATGAGCCCGTAGAAATTGATTCATAGCTCATATCTAGGATTGATTAGTTATCCATGGTAGGAGAGGATCCATAACCTCTCTTTGACAAAAAGAATGAAAAGGATGTTGCTGAGGAGGTGATAGAAAAATACGACGTAGTTTGTGAATAGAAGGGGATATTAATCTCCTTTATAAGTGATGAGTAAGTGCATTTTTCCACGAACTAATGTCTTGTCAGTTTCTTAGGAATTGCGAAAAGGAACAATTCTCTGTAGGATTAATGACTACCATAACTAAATGTGTCGCAAGTATTTAGATGAAATGGGCCACCTTTCTACTAAATCAATTTATGTAAGATTGTTTATAGGCATAGGATATGAATGCAAAGTTCCACTATGCATGGCTACTGATCCTGATTGCTTTGAAAAATGGAAAGTCTCTCAAGATACCAAATTTCCAATACCGAACAAACCAAAATTCATTGCATCGTGGTTTGGATCACCCTAGTATACTTATGATCAAACGAGCTAAACGAATACAGGTATGAAATTTTATATATGGAAATAAATCATTAATCATGTTATTATGAAAGTACCACACATTTTGGTTTATGTCATTGAAACCTATAAGGAAATCACAACGTCCCATGCAACTTGATGGGCCTCCAAATTAGACATAAATTAAGGCCCATCTGATCATCCTTCAGCACATTAAAACTCTCTTTTTGCATTAGATAATGCATATTAACTTTAATATGTTCATTAGGAAGGTTTATGGATAATTGTATATTTTTGCCTAATATTATTTATTTTTGTGGAATATTATGAGAATATTGGGCAGATTGTGGAGATTTGGAGGAGGAGATAATCTAGCGACCTACTCCCTACTACAGGATGTTCAATATTAAATAATAAATCAACAAGATATTATGGAATTATGACATAGATTGTGGAGGTCCAATGATTGAGAAAATCTAGGAATGTGTTCCCTGTCATTTAATGCAGATTCGTAGTATTGGGAACCAGATCCACTAATCAAGGGATTTTGGTGGGGAAAGCTTCCTCCTTTCATCGAGAATGATTCCTAATAATTTTTTGTAAGTACCGAGTCGAATTTTCCTATAGGGGTTGATTTTTATTAGTCTTCTCGTGGATAGAACTTGTACCTTTTGCAGCTCCATTGTCATTTCTTGCAGGGATGTAATTGTATTGATGGAAATAATGAAGATTAGTATCAAGTTCAGCTTCTAAATCTTGGTCTCCTCCATAAGACTCTAATTTTTCTTGGGCTTAGCCATCCCAAGAGCCTCAGAGCCCTTTGGTATCATTTACGTTTCTTCTTTTCACTTCTTATTAACATGCATCTCTTGTTCTTGTTTTCTATCTCTATATTTAGTATTAATGATTTCATGTTGTAGGATTGGGTTAAATGGTTGAAGTAAGTTATTTTGCAGGATCAGAAGCATCATTTCATCATTGGAACAACTTTGGAAGGTTATAGTAATCATTGAGCTACATGGATTAGTTTGTTTATTCCCAAATCTAGATTTCTGGAAGTCCCTTGTGGCAAATGACAATAAATTTATGCTATTGTTTAGAGCATGCTAACGAGCTTCAATCAAGTTTATTCCACTTGCATTAGATCACAAAAACATTCTAGTTAATAACAAAAGCTATCCCATTGCATTTGCACTTTATTAGGTTAGGCATTTGATCGATTTACTAGTTCACTAGTTCTCGAATTTCTAGATTTTAGACTAGTAATTTTTTAGCATGGGTTAAGAGAGGCCTTTTTGAGTGGTTCCACTTGGAATGGAGACCTAAGACATCCTATTCAATAAAAAAAACTTGTCCCATCCAATGTGTTGAGGCATCAATGCCTCTTAGCGATTCTCAGATAAGTATGAGACCCCTATGCTCAGTTTTGTTGTTAAGACATGTAGCTTTCATATTTGTGACATGTTTGACAAAATGTGTGTCATGTCTAGTCAAGGTCTAGTCTAGGCCTTGTTTATGTTTTTGCAAATGCATTTTTGTTCTGTTGTGAAATTTCATTCCTAAAGGTGTCATTGAGTTTTAGGTAGTGACCTGGGATCTGGGCCTAAAAAAGTGGCACAAATCCCAGAGTCACAGGCACAACACTGGGAGGAAAGTCCCTAGAAGCTCCCTTGCCCTTGATGTGGGAGTTTATGGAGCCTCCTAGATGCACCCTGGTCCATATCAAGCGAGCGTCTAGGGTTTTGACGCACTAAAACTTTAGTTGGATTCAAGGGCTGGTTACCTGAGCGGTTGGGATGACTCCTGAGAATTTTGTTGTTGAGGTGGAAGGTTTGTGTGATGTGTTTCGTTGGTTCCACTTCTTTAACTAACACACAGGGAGTCGAATCATATCATAGTAACTTCTCATCACATGTTTACCCCAATTGGTCAATTAATTGGGTAGATGTGGGAGGAGGGTGGTTACAGAGTGGTATCAGAGCAGGTTTTGTTCTCTTTAGGTGGTGTCTAGTTTTTGTTCTCCTTGTATGATATCTGGTACCATAGATTGGTATCAAAGCAGGTTCCATTCTCTTTGAGGGATGTATGAGAGCATGGTTCACCCCTCAGACTGGATGGGCAGTGTGTTGGTCATGCATTCATGTCAGTTTCATACGAGTTCTGGATGCGTGTAGTCCATGTGCTTGTTGCATTTGCATGGTGTTGATCATGGTTGTAGTGGTGTAGCCATGTGAAGGTTTATGGTGTTGTTGTGGGATGTGTCGTCTCGAGTGTATGGTTGTATACGCATTTGTTATGCATGTCAGTGTATATATGTTTTTATGCATGCATTTTCATTGTAAAGTTTGTTGTGCATAAGGTCATTGTATGCAACTAGGTCATCAAGATTATATTGGTATGTTATGATTCTAATGTGTTGGCTGAGATAGAGTAGGAGATGCAGATCATTAAAGTGAAGTTGCAACAATAGACTTCGAGGTAAGAGCAAATCATCATACAAGTTTGTATGGTGGGCATGCAAGAATGTTGGTTAATGTTTGTTAAAAGCGTTACGATTACTAATATGCTTGTCATTCTATTATTATTATAATTACATGTATGATAGATGCTACTTGATAGTGTGATCATAGGCACATGTGTTAGGTAGTCATGCATGGTAGTAACTTGTTGTTGTTTTATGGTAGTTAACTTGATTATTATGTTATATGTTGTTGATGAGCATGTTATATGTTAACTTGTCGTAGTTATATGTTAGTTAATGATTAGGGTTATTGCATTAAGATCTTGATGTTATATGTATCATGCTAAATTGGATTGGCCTGTGCATATGGTTAGAGTTATGACATCAAGGTATGAGTTTGACTATGTCATTTATTTCATGTTTGATCGTTTGATTATGTCATCTAGTTGATTTATTTAACATGGTATGCTTGCGAGTTGGTTGAATGTTTGATGAATTGCATAATATGACTATGTGTGTGTAAGATTGCTCGAAGGGATGATCTTGCTTTAAGATGGTTTTACTCGCACATATGTTTGAGATAACTGATATGTACTTGAGTGTAAGTAGGTGGCAGTTGTAGCATTATGTCTAATGAATACGAGTTGACTATGGATTATGACATGATTGTTAGTCTTGGTAAAGGTTGATTTCAAATTAGTAGATATTTTGTATTGATCTTTGGAACATGTGGCTGACATGTGTGTTGATAAGGCAGCGTGATTGGCACAACAAGGTAAGATAATTGGTATATTGTTACATTTATTTATGCACTAACAATTATGTGTTATGGCAGTATGATACAAATAATTGCATGGAAAAGAATTGTCATGGAATCTTGAAGAAGGCTCAGGTTGAGCTTTCCCTTGGAAGCACTAGGAACCCATGGGGATTGAGTCATGGCATATGTTGAGAGTCTTATGCTTTCAGTACCTTGTGTAACAGCCCTAGTGAAAATTCCATGTAATAAATGTTAAAAACAAAAACCACAAATGATTGGGACACTTATTCCAAGCTAAATGTTGGGCAAGACATCATAGGGGGTGTTCATTTGGTTGTTTATGGCTAAGGAAATAGAAAAGGAAAAAGGCTAAGGCGTTAAAGACAATTTGGAAAAATTATATATGAAAATAATGGAAATTAGGAGGAAGAGGAGGTGAAAGGTCACAGGTTTCATGTGAGGAGGAAAATGAAGGAAAATAATGGAAAACGAAGAAACTAGATGCCTCATTCATAAAAAGGGTTCTGAGGATCAGTTGGTAACTTTTTTTCAGTTCAGTGTTGAAGCTCTCTCATTTTATCTCTCTCTCTCTCTCTCATACTCTTGGATACTTAGAGTTTCCTTGGAGCACTCTTGGAGGATGTGGCAAACTTGGATTCTTGGAGCAAGAAGGCAAGGGAAGAACAAGAAAGCGTAAGAAGGCACCAACATTAGCAACTACATCAGATTTGCCTTGCAGTTACCGAGTTGCACATATGATTTCTTCACTAGTTTGGACATGCATGTGGATTCTTGGTCATGGTCTATCATTGGCATGGAGGATTGCCTGGATTGGCAGTGGATTGCCTAGACTTGCCATTTCTTGGATAGGCGTGGTGATTGTGGGTTTATTTCCAATGTTTTGTTTCGGTTGGTTCTCATGTTTCCTTAGCTCGGGTTGAGTTATTAGTTCATGGAGCTTTGGTTGGAAAAACACTTTGGAGCTCGATAACAACTTGGGTTGAGTTACTACTCCTGAAGCCTTAGTTGGACAAATGCTCTGGAACCCTTGGTGGGTTGAGTTACTAATGCTAGAGCCTTCGTTGGAAAAATGCTCTAGAGCCCAGCAATAGCTAGGGATTGAGTTACTAATCCTAGAGCCTTGATTAGAACAAACTCTTTTGAGCCCTAGATGGCTAAGATGGAGACCATTTTGGTGATGGTTTTGGTGATGTCTAACCGTGAGGTGGAATCACTATTTGATGGGTTGAGGTGGATGGCTTCTAGAAGCCCTCAATGATTTTTGATTGACGTGTTCTATGAGATCCCACATTCATGCCTGGAATGTGGCATAGGGGTGAATGGCTGAAGAGAGATTTGGCTAAGCCATTCTACGATCGGGTGGAATGTGGTAGTCCCATCTCCGGTTGGTTCATTCATGTGTTAAGGTACTGATGTATTTATGGATTTGATGGCTGATATGTTTATTGTATTTATGTTCCTATTATGCTGGTTATATGCACATTTTATGACAGCAACTATGTATGGCTCTCAGCATGTTTTTACTTGTATGTGAATGGGTAATGTGCTTATGTCCTAATAGATGATAATGCAACAAATGGCATGAGGGAACAATGGTTCATAGCGATTCTCGTATAAGTATAAGATCCCTACACTTAGTTCTGTTGTTTACACATGTAGATTACATGTCGATGATATGTTTGACGAAATGCATGCCATGGCTAGTAGGGAACCAGTTAAGGTCTTGAACAAGTATTTGCTTTAGTACTTTCATTTCCATGTTACTTTACTGATTTGAAGAGATGGATCAGTTCTGGGTAGTTTCCTAGGCTATGAGCATGAGAAAGTGGCTTAAGTCTCGGGGTCTCTGGCACAACACTGACAATTTTGGTCCACAGTCGCTAGCAGGCAGGCCCGTGAGAGTGACTTTAGGTTGTCCCAAGAGACCTAAAACAACAGTGGGACCCAAGGACATGCTGTTTGAGTGGCTGACTTGTCTTCTGAGGGTTTTGTTGGTGATGGTGGATGTATGTATGGTGTGTTTCCGTCGGTTCCACTTCGTTAATGTGACTTAGGAGGTCGAATCATATCATAATGTCCTCTCGTTGCATGTTTACCTGGCTAGCCGATTGCCTAGGTAGATGTAGGAGGAGGGTGTTATGGAGTGGTCTCAGAGCATGGTTCACCCCTCGAACTGAATGGGTTATGTGTTGGTCATGCGTGCATGTCAATTGCATGTATCTCTTACACTTATATATACATGTTTCAATGGCTTGATGTTGGATCAGGGTTGTAGTATGGTTATCGTGGATAATTTGTTATTAATTTCATGAAATGTATTTGAAATGAGTATGTGGTTGATTGTGTATGGATTACATGTCGCTTACATGTCGATTTAATGGTAGCTACTTACATCCTTGTATGTTAGGTTACATTTTGAATATTTTAATTACATGCATCAGTCTTGTAGGTTGATTACAAGAACTGATCAAGTATGTTCAACTACATGCGGTTATGTGTATTTTTAGTTAGTTTAGCATTGCTTATGCATACTGCTGGTTACATATGGAAATGTGTACAATGGAATAATGGTTGTTGTCATGCATGAGGTCATAGCATGCATTACTGATATGGCCTTGCATTGTTGACTGGACCCTACTTAGAGTAATGTTTATGAGTTTATACATTTACTTGTGTATGTCTATATGTTGTTATGATTATGTTATACATGTATAAGGCTGATTTTGTAATCTTGCAAACAAGGTATCCTCCCCAAGTTATGCTAAGGTACGTGATTTATTATGATTGGTTTATCTAACATACTATGCATTGCAGTAAGAAATATCAGATGGCTAGCAAGGTGGTTGACTATAGAGACTCTCCCTATGAATCTGAAGAGCAGTATGGTGTTGGTAAATCTTCCGACTTGGAAGTGACACTGAGAAGTTTAAAGGAAGAGATCAGGAGTTGTAAGGTTGATAATGACAGAATCATGCAGTCATAGGAAAAGTTAATAGAGGTAAATGCAATCATACTTCAGAGCTTGTCAGATTTGCAGCGACAAGGACCACTTCAGATCAGTCATGAGCAGGAGGAAAAAACTAATGGGGCATATGGCAGCTGGTCTCATAGTAGACACAGGTCGGATCGATCTGAAACCATCCGAGATGGAAGATTGTTGGACACTCCAGAGAGGAGAAGGGATAGACACAGGTATGATTCTAGTTCTGATTCAGATAGGCACTATGATCGTCATTGGTATCATCCTTATAGGAGGAGTGATAGGGGGTATTTGCCGGATGAATTTAAGAAAGCAAAGCCACGTACTTTTGATGGGGAAATGAAGAAACCATGGGATGGAGAAGCATGGTTTCTTAGCATGAGGAAGTTCTTCAAGTTGCAT